>JAPYYX010001500.1:0-24838 GCA_030522605.1 Cremastinae sp. B BG-2022a | reverse complement strand
ATCAAAAAATTATCAGTATAATACCATGTAGGTTGTACCACGTGACGTCGAATGGTGCAATTCTATTGGTCGATATTTGGGTCGGAAAAATAATCAAAGATAAATGACGCCATCTCATACACCGATCATCACGTGTTGAGGATCGTGAAAGACGAACCTTAAAGGCGATTTTCTCGAAACAGCGTTTTTGCAGTTGGTGTTCATGATATCTAAAAAACTTTTCGACAAATCGCTTTCACACCAACAAATGATTAACATGGTGATTGCTTCTAGGCCAACAATATATTACTCACAAAAATATGTAATCGAATTTGAACGGATTGTACATTTGAACCCAGTCTACAACTCAATTTCTATTGATTGAATAAATGTAGCGTGTAATACGTTTAAAACATGTTGACGAATTACATTGCGGTACGATTTTCTAAATCTCCAGAATAAGCAAAACGTGATTGATTGCAACTTGGTCTACTGCATTATGTTGCGGCATGGCTTCATGGGTAATCAGTGGATATCATATGAACCGCTGATGCACAGTTTTTTCAAAGACTTCAAAGAGCATCAGGGAATTAACAATAGAATGATTTTATGAAACCAGGATACAGACCGGGGGTTTTAGAAGAAGCCATACGGAAATCATCACCAGGGGAACCGAAAGTATCTAAGCACGCTCACAATTGTTAGAGTAATATAGCCAAGATACGTAAATACATGAAGTCAAATCTGCGAGTTGCCATTCGAACGAATAATTATCATATCAAAACAGCAACGAGGAAGAGAATTAAGTATGCCAAAAAATAAAAATTAACGTTTCATTAAAACGATAACTTCAAAAAGCTTTTTCAATATTCTATGTTTAGCTTGTAACAGTCATTCCTGAACATGGGATAACTTAATTAAGTACACAATTTTACACTCTACTATACGACGTATTTACACGTTTATCTATAAATAGCATCTCGCATCCTAATAAAATTTCTCGTATATAATCGATAGTATCAAAGAACCTACGCAATTGATGGTAGGACGGATTTATTCAAGAAAACCTATTTCCATACAAATTGGGGAGTTACCATTGAAGCCACATCGGATTTTTGGATGATTGTTGAATTACATAGACGTAGCTGATACTGAAACTGCCAGTAAAAAGAGATTTCGAGGTGGAAGAAAAAAAAAGAATTCAATCTGTATTTAAAAAAAATTCAATTTAATTAGCCAACGCAAAATTTAATATAAAAATATAAATACATTTTTACAATAACGTAGAACTCATGATAAGATAAAAATTAAGAAATAAGAATTAGTGAAAGGATTAATCATTTTAACAAGCTTCTTCAGTGTTCTGTGTTCACCTTATAAAGATAATTCCAGAACACAGAGTGACCTAATTAACTACACGGCCGCCTCTCTATAGATAAATAGCATCCCGGAGCCTAATACAATTTTTGGTCTCAGTAAGCCACGGGCAATGAATCGAGGCGAACACTAACTCCGAGCTGCTTGCCGCATTTTTCTCCGCTTTGATGCTTACCAGTTTAATTCAATTCCATGCGAGAGTGCGGAGTACACGAAGGATTTATGCAAGCAATAGACTAAAATCGATGAGAGTCGGCAATGCGAAGTTTATCCATATATACATATACTCACACGTCTCTGTACATTCGTGTTTTGCGGTCTCGCAATGTCAGCTTGCACACTAGTACACGGTGCGCTTCCATGTGAGACAGCAACGCAAAGTGAGAGAGAATGAAAGACAAAGAGAGAGAGAGAGAGACAGAAAAATAAGAGTGTGATTGATTAATGATGAAAATGGAGACCTGCAACGGGTGTGGTCCGAAGTGAGTCTCGCCTTTGGAAAATTTATCGTTTTCGAGGGACTTTGCTAACGATCTTCTCTTGAACGTAGATACAAACGTTCGTTCAATCTTTCTAGCTCTGAAATTGTATATAATCGAGATTACAGTCACTTTTTCTCAATCAGCAAACTTCTTTGTTTTTAAAAACAAATTCCATATTTGTTTCTATAACGTTATATCTGGAAACGGAGAAAAATTGTGAACTAAAAATATATTTCAAAAAGTCTATTTCGAGAGAAGTTCTACCTTATTAAAAGTAATGACATAAATTTACATTTCGTTTCGCTACTGCAAATTATTTTTACTGTTTTAAAAGAAAATGTTTTCTTAGATATAAAAATGTTTTTTGAATTTACATTGTTTTTACAATGTTCATAATATGTAAATTGCGCACAATAAATCATGTTTCAAGGAGACATTTGTCTGCAATGCGACATACCTTTACAAATAATTTGACTTGTACGAAATCTCGAATCTAAGCTTCTCGTTGCGATACAACGAATGATATTATCGTGTCGTTTTAACATATGTATTCACAAACCTCAGGTTCGTGCGGTTAAGCGTTTTCGTGAATCAGAATCGAATTAAAACGCGAGCCCACTTATATTAAAGTGTGTATAAACTTTTATAGTCTCATAAATTGTATTCTCATCAAAGGTTTTTTCATTTTGCATTTCACAAGTACACAGCGTCTTATTATTTTATAATATCAGTCTAAATTTGAAAGAAAAAAAAAATTCAGAAAATACGAGAAAGAAATCGATTAATTAGTGATGATTTTTCCCTAATTTTATTGATTTGAAAGGAGCAAAAAAGTCGTAGAGACTTTAGCACAGCAGGGTTCATAGCGACAACAATCTATGACTCTGCGGCAAATACGTCAGAATTGCAGATATGTGTAGCATCACCCTGAAAACCGAATTCCAAGTTCATGCTTTACATACTAGAGAATGCTCGCGTGCTCTGAAGCTTTTAATGTCAAAAACGACATTTCCACGTGACTATACTCGTGTTCTCCTTTTTCGTGTCTCTCATCACTCGAGACGGGCAACCAATTTTTTACGCGAATCTCAAAGGTTTCGTGCAATATTATTCGAAATGATATTTTTTTTTCTATACAAATTGCTTAGATTTACGAAATTCTGTAAAAATAATTTATTGCAGTTCGATATTGTCTAGACGTGGAAAACCGTATACATTTTTGCTCGGATTTCTTTAAAGGCCACCGAGAGTGAAATTCTTTCGCACGTGTATTCGGCAAGAATGAGGGTAAAATAGAATTTGCTCGGTACACGAAAGCCTTAACCCTGTAGATGCCAGCAATTTTATTCGTGACGCGAAGTAGAAAAAAAGCACGAGTGAAAAAAGTCTAGGAACGATAAAAGAAAAAAAATTGGCGTATGTTCGTTAAAAGTACCACTTACAGATTGCTCATTTTATTTTCACCCTATTCTTTGTTACTTTTTTCTCAACTCTACTTCGTAAGAAATACATGTATATACAGTAAAAAAATATAAAAGCTATTGTGTACGTATGTGTATAGAAAATAAAAAGAGAGTAAAGAGTTAATGAATTTCCTTCCTGTCGTGAAAGGACTAATAGAGAAAAATGTATAAGCAGCTTCACTTCAAAAAATCAATACGGACTTTTCATTCTTCATTTTGTATGTATCATGCATGTATCAAATTTGAGAAAAAAGTTTTTTTAAATTTATTCTTACCAGAAGCTTAGCACTGACTTCTCACATTTTCTGATATTTATTTCAAGTCATGTTGAATTATCTGAGATGAGAGATATAATTTGAAGTGGAAAAAGAAGAATAATTGGAAGTTTTTTTATTTTTTATTACGGCTCGCTTTGATCCAATTCACTGGATTCGCTGGAAAAACTTCCTACATTATTCCCAATATTGCCTCCTTTGCGAGTGAAGTCACTTCAAAAAAAATGCGAGGAATCTTTTTTAATGAGTTAATTTTTTTCAGTAAAATATGAACTATAAAGTTCAAAGAAGTGAGTAATTTTCGACGTGAAAACGTGCGAACTCAAAACGTAACAGATATTGCGAATAAAATTGACGTAACTCTGGAGGAATTCCCAATATCGACTCTTTTACAAGCAAATGAACAGACAATTATGAGCAAAGCTACCATGAAAAACTCATCAGGATAGAAAATCTTCTATAATGAAAGCAAACTTTTTTTAGTCTGATGTGAACTAAAGCTCACTGCAGTGAACAAAATGATCTTGGAAAGAAATCAATTTGGGACGAGAAAATTTGAGCTCGAAACGTGATGTGAATTATGAATAACATCAACATCATGATTCTAAAGAAATTTCCAATATCGAATCTATTATAAGGAAATGAAGGAACAATTATGAGGAAGCCACTTTGAAAAAAAAAACTAGACTGGAAAATCTTCTCTAATGAGTTAATTTATTGTCAGTCGGATGGAGCTCAATGAAATGAACAATGGGTTGGTAAGAAGTTGGTTTACGATGAGAAAATGTGAACTTGAAACGTGACGCAACTTGTGAATAAAATCGACATGATTCCTGAAGAAAGGTTTCGAGACTCTGGCGAATGATTGACGCGAAAAGCTTCGCCAGCTTTGCCGGGTGAACGTCGAGTTCAATCGCTGGAATCCCTTAGACCGCGTTAAAACCGGAAACTCGATTAAACTTCTCGGTTAGGAGAGCTCTCTCCGTGTTACCGGATGCCACAATCCTTCTTGACATTAAGAATACTGTCACATTGTGTTTTTCGCCTCGTTTATTCAATGAGAAACCTGGAAGCTGGGACATTTTGCGTAAAAATAAGTAAAACAGAGCAACAAAGTGCAACGAAAAAGTTGCTAATAAGACTTGAATAGAAAAAGAAAAGTAATTTTAATAATTTGTCTGGAAGTTTGAATATAAATTTTTACTATTTTGAAAAATTTATCGTATCTACATATTATACATAAATCTCCCAAATCCATAAAATTTACCGGTACATTAAAATGATTCACTTTTCAACATTGCGAATTCGCAGCTACGAAGTTTTCTAAAATGTAAATTTTCGAATTTACTTTTTTTATGTTAGTTAACTTTTTCTAGCCAGTTTATCTACGTAACTCTGTTTAACATATAACTGTATTTTGGATTTCATTTTCACCTTTAAGATATATTTAAGTGTCACATATAGTGCGAAATGGATCTTTGCTATGTTCTCCGAAAATAAACAATTTTTCAAGAAAAAAAAATCACGACTTGTTGTCTTTCCATCAAAGAATAATTTGACGGCTATTTTCTAAAATATCAAAAATTTCTAAGAAAATAGCAAATCCGTTTTGCATCTGTCCCTCTGACACTCTTATGGGTTAAACACCACCTTAAATCACAAAATGAAATCATCAATTTCCTATTTACGCCTGTAAGATTTGAAGATTCTTGGATCATATGGACGACTTCAAATGTCTTAATTGAACGATTTTTCATTTATAACATCTTCATTTTGAATTAATCATCAGAGTTGATCATCAAGATTAATTTACAAAAAAAATTCAATAAAAAATCGTGTGTATTGGACGATTCCTGATTGTCAAATTTCGAAATAAATACCAGAGGGCTCGAAACTGAAAGAAAATAAGAGAAGGGGATAGAGGAAGAAAGTTCTATTTTCTAGAGGATATGAAAGAATAAGAATTGGCAGGGAAAGAATGCCCCCAGCAATTTGGAGGGAAGCTCGGTGACACGAGCGGGTAATTGGAGCGTAAAGTACAAAGCGACAGGGATGAAGAAATCTATAGAGATACGAAAAAAACGTGTGGCAAGTTTGGAAAAGGGGCAAAGGGGTGGAAAAAGGATGAAGAAGCGTAAAGGGGGAAGGAGTTTGCGGGCTCGGGAAAAAAAATTGTCGCGATGGCATAAATTAAAGTAGGCCAGTAAGGTTTTTGTGTTAAAAATGGAAGACCTTCAACCTCTCGTCTCTTTTTGGCACGATTGCGATCGAAAAATCACGACATGGGCCCGAAAACTTTTTTTATTAATACAGATTTCCCGATGTAATGCGCTTTTTTTAATCGAGTTTTTTTTAATGCAAGATTTTTTCTCTTCTCAGTTTTTCATCCTTCGAAGATACTTTTTAACATTTTTAGGAGCTATATTTCTTGCTCGTAATTTTAGTCATCATGTTAATTGCCGCATTTGCATTAATTGCGGGAGTTTTCTGCCTGACGTTTAATGGCGGTTGTGCCACGAGGGACCGTGGATAAAATCTGTCGCAAAATTCTTCGTCGCGCACGAAAAAGCAACCAGGAAGTTTTCCTGCTCTACTCCGAACCTTTAGGGTATAAGAATCTGGACAAGAAAAATAAAAGATTAAACTGAACTGAAATGAAACAAAAATGAGGGAGGCTCAAAAAAGTTTAAGAAAAAGGAACAATTTCAAAGTTCTTGTACTACTTCTTCTAAACTTTCTTCTTTTTACTCAATTCTTCTTTCGAAAGAATTTCTCCTTATGAAAATACTACTCGTGAAAATAAAGGTGGCTACGTATGGATCTCCGAAACTTCAATTTTTTCCTTGAAACTTTTTTAGTGACAGTGGACCACGAGCATTCTTTTAAAATGGTGGAAGAATATAAATGATAACTAATTTTTTTATCTAAAGAGGCAACCGATTTTTTTCAGTCTAAAAATCTCCAACTATCCGGATGAAAACGAGTCCATAACTCTTCAGAGGCTACTACCAATACGAAAATGCTTGGAACCAACCAAGATTTATTTCTCATACTTTACCGGACGAGCTTTTCGACGAGCTGGAAAAATGTCTCAAATCTTTCATAGTTTTTCTTCCGTATTCATTTTATTAGAAAAAAAATGCGTTCAAAAGTTTTCGTATGAATAGAAAAAATAATGATTACCATGTGCTTTCAGAACAATTTATTTATTATTATAACAAAAGAGTGGAGGTACTTTGAATACTTGAAAAATCGTTCCGCAAAAAATGCCCTGATTTCCACTTTAGTGTAGTTTTCCTACATTTTATAAATTGTGTGAATTTTACAAAACTTTATAGAGTTCGTAAATTTTAATATATTTTACAAAGCTCAGGAAACATCAGTCATCAAACAACATCAAACAGAAACATACTACCACAAGAAGATTGAAAAATATAAGAGATTCTCTCATTCTTTGAATTCATTATTCAATTTTTAATCCTTTGAAAAAATATCTTTCTGACGAGCACAGAAAAATTTTCAATGTCCCTTTATACACTTTTCCTACACTTTATAAACTTTGTAAGTTTTATAAATTTTTTAAAGCCCACAAAAGAACGTGCTGATTTATTATTATTGTAAGAAGATTGACGGAAATGAAAGAGAGTTTCTCTTATTTTTTAAATTTTTCATTTCTCACATTTCTAATCCTTTAGGAAGAGCTTTTCGATAAGCACAAAAAAATATTGCGCGTCAATTCTCCCTCAGTATGCTTTTCCTGCATTCTAACTTCGTAAATTTGATACATTTTTTTAAAGCCAACGAAATAACATGCTGATTTATTATTATTATTATAAATAAGAAGATTGAAGGAATTGAATGAGAATTTTTTTTCTTCGAAAAGCAGAGCTTTTTGATAAGCACAAAAAATATCTTCAATTTACCCTTTAATATAATTCTTCCGGTATTTTGGAAACTTTGTATATTTTATAAATTTTTCAAAACCCACGAAAGAACATGCTAATTTATTATTATAAGGAGATTGAAGGCGAAAGAGCGTTTCTCTTATTCTTCGAATTTTTTTTCACCTTCAACCAATATTTCTTGCTCCTCTCGGAACGCGATTATGTTACACGTCATTGCCCCGAGCAATCCTTCCTCAGGAGTTGAGGCTGGTCACGTATCTCTTTACATTAATCCTAAGCCAGGGGGATATTCTCAACGTGAAATCTTATCAAACAAGAAAAAGAACTCTATTTGAAAGTTGCTATAAAATGCATTATCGCTAGCATGAAGATGAAATCATTTGAAAAAAAAAATGAAAATAAAATAAGCGTACGCGATACGAAGCAAAATGTCTCCTTGTAGCAGCAATTGTTATTTCTTTACAATAGACCATTTTTTTGTTTTCACATTTAAAATGTGAAATAGACATCGGCGTATAACACGAAGCCTTAGATTATGAGGTAATCGCTCTTAACCGGATTACAGATAAGTCGACGAGAGGCAGAAAAGAAAAAAATGTAGAGAGAGGGCCATGAAAGATATTGAAGAAATACAGATGAAAAAAAGAGATGGATATCATTCGAAGAGTATGAGATTGTAGGAGATAGATGAAGGAGAAAAAAAGAGACGCAGGGAGAAAGAGAGCTTTCGAGATCAAGAAATTGCGGTTACCAGGTACCATACATTGGATAATGTCGAAAAGCTCTCTTCCATAATCTTATTCTTTTTATTCTATCTTATCCAGACAATTTTTTCTATTCGAGTTAATCCCTTTGCTTCATGATGAGGTGGGCACCAAAAAAAATTAATCTATTCATGCTGTTATCTTTATTGTATATATTTCTCAATTTTACAACCATCGTCTTAGGAGGTATTTTCGATAATAATATATTAGTCTAGACGATGATGATGCATTTTGATGAATACAAATATGTAATCTCTTCCTTTAAAAAAAATTGTATAACATAACATCGTAAAAAAGTGCAGCCAATCAATTTAAGTTTCTTAGATAAGCTAACAAATTGTTATTCTGTTGTGTTTCACAATTACACTGCAGCACATAATAAATAATCGTAATTAAGAGCATTTCCGGATTCTGAGAAAAAAAAGAGATTAAATTGATGAAACAGTGTCATCGCAGGATAAAAACCAACAAGTCGGGAAAGGGTTAGCTCAAAAAAGTACAGGAATAAAAAGCTCAGAAATTGAAGAAATGTTGATCTTTTCTCATATGCAAACAATAATAAATGGCAAATCGTAAAATCAATGAAAACAATGGATTTAATTAAATTCTATAAAAAAGGTTAAAAAATAATAATTAATACAATTTCATTTTTCATTACACTGTAATCATAATCAAGAGCGCATCCGAACTGCGAAAAAAAGATGAATATTACAGAATAAAAAATAAATTTTTTTTTAAATTCATTTGAACCCTCAGGTAAAAAAAACATGTCGTGTGATCCCTCTCGTATGAAAAAATAGATGAGTTTCACATTGTAAAATAAATATAACAGTAAATTTAATGAAATTTCGTTACAGAATTCTGAATTTTTTGCAATTACATTTTAATCTTAATTAAGTGCATGCCCCAGTTCTGAGCAGTAGAGAGATCAGCTTATGAAATTGTGCCACCAGTAGATAAAAACAAATGAGCGGCAAACGGATTAGCTTAAAAAACAAACACAGAAATAAAAAGTGGGACGTGGTGAAACAATTTTCCAGTTTATTTATCGAAAGTATTGAGAACTTTCACTCCTTTATTTTTCCAAGTTTGTATGGACATGGCGAGGACTGGTACGTCAATCTTAAATCGTTTCAGTACTTTGGAGCCACATCTGGCTTGCTTTCGTTCAGCCTGAAGGGTAGAGAGAGGAGAAAAAAGAAAGAGAGAGAGAGAGAGAAAACAAGAGAAAGAGGAAAATAGAGTAGATTTTTGTTGGGTTCTCGAATCGGTATTTTAGTTGGCAGTCGACTGGCAGAGAGAGCGGTTCGTGAACTCTCCGCGTAAACGTTCCCGGATCTTTTGTTTTTGGGAAAAAAACCGAGCAAGAAATAACGGATGTTGGATTTTCCGCTCATTTAGAACGTGATGCGGAAAATCTAAGGAAAACACACGCGAATCTTTATTTAAAAGCCTCGGTACGACCGGAGACGTAAAACCTCACAGTCTCTATTATTTATAGTGACAACGATACGATGCACGAGACGAGTCGAGAGAACCCCGACGCGCACTGACCGCGAGTAAACTTTTCACGTGTGCTTGTATCCCACATCGAGCTTTCTTGTTTTTCTCTTTTCACTCATCGTGTGCCAAATTTTTCTCATCTCGCATTTTTCCTCTTCCAGATTACTTTACTGGTAAGAATTCGTTTCATTATTACTTTTTAATAATCATCAAGTAATTTATTTTTGAGAGAATTTTAAATAGATAACTTAAAATTAAGCCGGAATTTTCCGGTTTATTTTTATGAAAATCATTTTCTAAAATATTCCATTGTTAAAATATGCAACTCTCTGATTTTTTTTAATTTTTTTACTACACTCTCAGACAATGTCAATTTAACTTTATGTAATGTAAATCTAACTCTCTAAATATTTATAATAAAATATATTGTGAAAAGTCCAAAAAACAAATAATCAAATCAGCAATAGGCAAGTTCAATTGCAATTGACATGTGGATAGAAAAAAATCATAATGAATTATCGATTGACTCAAATTATTCATTTAAATAAAATTAATTAGAAAAATTTCGCTACAATCACTAACAACGATAATTTAACCCTTTCAATTTTTAAAAATTTTCAATTATTAATGTCATTAATATTCATACGCATATATATTGCAAATTGCAACAAAAACCAAACGACAATCAAATCAGCTAATAATCCGAGTATAATTGACACGTATACGTGGGAGAAAAGCATAATGAATTATTAATTGACTCAAATTGTTTCATTAAAGCGATCGGGCTCGAAGTAATTTAATCAATGACAAAATGCAATCTCTATTAGAAGATTAACATGGATCGAGGCGGGAGCTTTTACACAAACAGCGTTCTTGAGGGAATTTAAGACATCTCAAAAGGGAGTAGGGGAATACACGAGGCATCTAAATTGATAATACAGTCGGGAAGTGCTGGTTGAATATTGGGAGAGGGTATTAATCAAGATTTCAATCACGTTTTACTTACGTTCTTTCTCTTTCTCATAACTCGGGCATTCGTGCGTGCGCGTGTGCTTGTCTCTGTGCTGATGGTATAATCACGGAGTAGACGATATTCCCGATCGATAGCCACCCTGTGTACACACCTCGTTAAATCTCCGAAAATTTTTACCTTCATAATTTAAACGCTTGAACTTTGAACCCGTAAACAGACAGGGTATTTCAATTACGGTAGATGACCCGACCAGGAGAAACCATTGAAATTTAACAAATTAAGAAAACAATTGTAACGAGTCCTGAGATGAGCATTCTTGAAAGATAAATGTCAAAAGGTTAGATTTCTAAAATAAAACCAATTTTTGTTACAAACGATATTTATACTCATTTTTTTTTTAATTATCATTATAAATTATTTTTCATTCGTTCTTCAGTCCACAAACGTTTATTTAAATTTTTAGATATGTTCAGAAAGAATTGATCGAGTGAAATTTTATTCTGTTTCAGCCGGTGGAGATGCAGTGTGAAAAATGGAACACATAATTTAGATTTCGTTACGAAATCTCAAAGGGATCAAGAATGCGGATAAAATTGGAACCCCCCGTTGATGCGATTCTCCCTAATCGGGACTCGACCGGAAGTGACAGGATCGGGAGAAGTGAAAAATGAGCTGATTTTATCGATTTTTTGTCTCGTTTAACCGTGATCGAAAGTATTGCGAAACTTTCATGTGGCCTAGCGTTGAGGAACCCGGTTAAAGAGCCTTCATTTATTTTTCTTCTGTTTCCTCCCTTTTATCCTTTCCCCCGCCATTCCCCTCCCTCAGGTATTGTTGATCAAACAAATTTGATCAAACGCGTTTTTTGACGTTTTGTCGCCTGTGATTTTCCGTGAGAAAGGACGTCAGCGGCCCAACTCTGGTCCGCCATTCTGGCGGCATGGTCCTTTGGGCCACTTTACTATTCCTTCAAGGAGCTGGCTTCGTAGGTCAGCAAACAGTCTTTAATCAGTTATCTTAACACGTTATACATTTGTTTCTTATCTCATCACTCTTAATCACATATTAGAAAATTATAAATTAAATGTTAAATATTAATCTGTTTTTTGTTTGAACCCAAATTTTCTCGCGGCATTTCTAGCATATAGTCCTTTGGGTCACTTTCAATTATCTTCACACGTTATGGAATCATTTTTCACATACATAATTATTTTTCAAACGCACGCATGTAAGGAAAATTTATTAAGTTCAAATCTTTTTTTTTCCTATTATATCCTTTTTTGGTGGCCCTTTATGAAGCAGAAAGTGAATTAATCGTTAATCAGCTATTTTTGCACGTTTTAAATTTATGTTGAACATAAACACTTCTAAATAGCACATAAAGAAAGGTTAATAAGTTCATTTTTTCCACGTTAAACTTTTCTGGCTTCAGACCCAAGATTTATAAGAGAAACGATGTGTCTGGTATTTTGCCAGAAAGATAGAAATGAACAAAAAAATATATATTTTTTTATGATCGCAGGGTCTATGACAGGGATCCCAGGAGTCCCAGAGAACATAACCGTGATGTTCCTGAATCCTACATCGGTGAGAGTCTCGTGGAGCACGAGCCAGGTCGAACAAATTGAAAAATATGACGTGACGTACAAGCCAACCGATGCAAGGTGCGTTAGAACGAGAACAAATTTTTCTCCTGACGCTAAAAGATAAAAAAAAAGTAACAAGAACAAAATGTTCGCAACTATTGACCAAAACACGAAATTCTAATTAATTTCGAAATAGAAATATTTCAATAATAGTACAAAATTCAATCATAAAAATATTACATAGTTTATTTGTAACAAAAAAGTCAATAGAAATCAATAATGGAGAGCGGAAAAAAGTAAAATGTGTCTTTGCATTCCGTTCTCGTATTTTTAATTAAAAATAATTATTTCTGAGATGAGAGCTTCGGTCACACGACGATTAACGTGAGATTTCACTTCCTCTATCTGCGGCGAAAAGGAACGATACCGATGACAGGTACAAACATTAAAAACAAATGAAACAAAAGAGCAAAATGATAAAGAGAGCAGAATCAGTGCTTTGTATTGGCGAAAAGAGAATTGTGTGAAAATTCATAGTCGATAGCTTCATAAAAAAGAACACATCAACAAAACACACATCATGCGACATCGATAGACGTGCCTCATCGTGTGTTTTGAATTTTTTTTTACCAGCAGTTACTCGTAGTTGATCAAAAAACATCTCATTTGTTTGACGTTCGTTTGAATTCTTAAAATTTGTCATAATCATTGTCGCCCATTGTTTCATACTTTTTTTTCTTAATGTGCTGAAAATGGTGTTTCACATTCAAATGTTCAGGAGGTGCGGTCATTTTTTAATCATGATAAAACGAAGCAAATTTTTAATATCTCCTGAATATACTTAAGGTAGTTATCGTGTTACAATCGAGTTTAAAAAGTAAAATGTTGCATAAAAAATCTTTAAAACTGACATTTCTCAGATTCCATGTTCTAAGAAATGAAAAAAATGGGAAATGGCAGGATGGAAATTACGAATGGTACATATTACAAATTTTCATTGATCGATACATATGTTTCGTGTTGGGGTTGAAAAATATTTGAAGTAAAAAAAAGAATAAACTCAGAATTTAAAAAATGAATTTTCACGCTCAATATATTGCTCGTGTAGCGATAAGCCACTTTGAAAATGAAAAAGTTAATTGGCAATAATATTGTTAGAGCGTGCATTTTAACGTAATAATCCAGTGAAACACATGTTTACACGAAAATTACCTTAATCCACGGTGACACTGGTAACGATGTCAAGAGCACAGTAGCTCGAAAACTCTGAACAAAATGGAGTCATTTGGGAAATAAAGTGCACGTTGAGTAGAATGTTAAAAATCAGAATAAGCAAAATAAAAATTTAAATACACATGAAAAATCTCTATAAAAATATCACAACAATATGATGGAAGAAAAATTATTCTTTAAAATAATAAATAATAAAAAATGAATAAATAAAAAGTAGCTGCATATTGAAAATCTTGTATTGAAAATTATTTTCATTGTTTAGAAGGGGAAAAAATTATGACTGCTTCGAGTTGACGCATATAAATAATTTTCAGTATGTTGATACACGTGAATTTCGTATTATCGCGCACGAAGGATCGATATGGCAAATGATTCGAGGTTACAGTACGACAGCACGTAGAGCGTGTATGAGTATTTGTTTACAGTGTCGATCCCATATGAAAAATCCTATCCCGAGACACATTGGGGCTGGAAAAAAAAGTGTCTACGATATCAAATACGTGGCAATCTCTTAACAAGACAAACACCGAGAGAAGCTTATCTGCTAATGTACACATTTCGTATACGTATATACCAAATATGTCCCATCCACGCATCTATAAACGATGAGATTGGAGCTTTTTGTATGATTAGAAAGCTCTCGATTATTTTTTTATTCATTTCTCATATTTTTTTAGTTTAATTTATCTTTTGTTATATTTTGAAGAATTTTTCGTTTGATAAATAATGAAACATGTGCGCTACCCATATTCTTGCACGAATCCCGAAAAAGATATCTCGTCTGTTGTTCGTTTATCGATTGTTCATTTATATCGTCATGATCGTCAAATCCGTGGTAATCGTTCAGAGCTCAACGAGCATAAATGACTGTTTAGCTGTGTAGCGATTGACAGATCCGTTGTCTATTTAGGAACGACGGTACCGTTCGTCCCTGCTCATTGTGTACATTTTTCTTGAACTTTCTTTTCTTTTCCCTTCTCCTTTTCCGCAAGTCAGAAAAAAGAGAGATAAAAATAAGGATAAAAGGATGAATAAAAAAGCGAGTACATACAATAGAGTGCGATATGAGAGTAGAAAAAAAATGATCGATAGAGACGAAAAAGGAAGAAAGAAAAAGAAGAAGAGATTTGTATATCGTGAGGATATTGAGCAATAGCCAAAATCCTCAAATATTCACAACCTCGGTCCTGATATGACAACGACGCGGTGCTTAGTTACAGGGTGGTGGCGGTTGTCGCGGGGAACAGCGAGGCTGTTACCCTGAGCGGCCTGCGAGCGGATACGCAATATCAATTGGTCGTTACGGCGGTCAGATCCGGAAAAAAGCTCCGAAGTAGGCCAATCGTCTTCCGTACACTCGGTGAATATTATTTTCTTTTTCTCCTATTGTAATGCTTAACGATATCTTTGACCTTTGCGTCCAGGAAAAACAGATGCGATATAGATTCAGCAATTTTTTCATCAGATTCAATTAACACTGTTGTTGCCTCGACGATTTAATTTTTTGACAAATGAATTTTTTTTTTCAAGAAAATTAAATCTATTTCTTGATCAGAATTGAATGCACTTGATTTGAACATAATTGTAAGAAGAATAGATAGCTTCTTCAATTTTCTTCACATGTATCGAATACTCGGATTTTTTAATTCATAAACTTTTGCATCTGTGTCTCAGGCATTCACATAGCTTTAAATGGAACAACTTATATAATTGAATTTATTTAATTCAGTTCAAAAAATGTTTGTCATTTTTAATATTGTGAACAACGTGTAACATGGAAATTGTTTAATTTTTATCGTTTTGTATGTCAAGAAAAGATTTTACACGCGAATAATTGTTATCGTCATATATTTTATAAACGTCATATATTTGTGCAGAAGTGTAAAAAACCAAAAACTACAAACCTTTCCTTTTTTCCTTTCTGCAGATTTTTAAAAGTATCTCGATAGTATATCATAAAAATAATTGTGCAAAAAAAGAAATAAAAAATGACCCTTGGAAGAGAAAAATTCGAGAATAGAGTCACGATTGCAATATACTTTTCAGTGAACAATCGAGTTCGGATTCTCGGTGAATCGTACAGTCGAGAGATCCAATTTGCTCGAGCTAATTGTACCCTCATCCATTCTTTTCTGGCTTCTTTTTTTCGCGTTTCTACATCTCTCTCACTCACATTCTCGTTCTCCACGTTTTTCGAACTTTGCCAATTTTTCCGTCTATCCTCTATATCGACATTGTGTTCTCTAATGAAAAACCGTGAAATTCAATATTTCCGTGCTCATCTCGCATCGAGTTTTGCTCTCGGTACGTCCTTGCACCCAATCATACCTCATACAGAAAAAAAGTTTTCTCTTTCCAACCACGACTGTGCTCGACTGATTTTTTCAAACCAGTAATTTTATCCTTTTTTTTCAATGCAAATGTGCAGAACCACCGAGAACTTCACCACAGCAGGACGCATCAGTGACGGGTGGGCCATTAGCTCCACCTCCACCGCCATCCGCTCAACAACCACCAAATTACATTCAAGTAAAAATAATAATAATCTTTTTATCTTATTTTATACTTAAAATTAGTTTAAAATAGAAAGAAACAACTTTTCTTTGTTTTATGTTGCACAAAACTGATTTTTTTTTCAAGGTCTATCGTGTTATCGACTTCGAAATAATTACCAAATTCTTATCTCTGTTGTCATATACTTGTCATTTTTCTCGACGAACAGTGCCCCAAGTCGATATACAGAAGTTAGACAGGAGAGACGTGATCAGAGGCACAAAATTTCTTCCTGTTTCCAACTTTCGGTGAAACTTTTCCAAGTAAAATTAACCAGAAAATCCAAACTCAGACGTGACGGGAAATTCTTATAAAAAAATACACAACAAGATCAGCTCGTGAATTCTTTTCTTTCCGCATATTTTTTTATTTCTTTGTTTAGAGAAGTTTTCGACAAATTTTCAGAAGAATTTGTGAATCCACGGGTAAAAACTTTTCATACACAAAATTTATCCAACAATCAAAACTCGAGACGTGACGATCAATATTCTTTGAGATCATCATAAATATGAATACGATAAAAGCTCTAATTTTACATTTTCTACAAATATTTCATTATTTTTGGGTCTGAACTCTTTTTATAAATTTCTGGGAAAGTTTTATCTTTGTCGGGATAAATCCAAAATAAAGGTCGTTATAGTAAGTCGAGTTGAACGAGAATAACGTTATCAAAGTTGTACTCGTTGGTGAACATTCGCGATGCGAACTTGTTGGGATCTGATACGATTCTAGTTTCCGAAATTCCGTGTATTCGTCGTCGAGTAAAATTCTCAAGAGATTCGCCAAGACGAGAGTTTCGATCTCTTGTAACGCCCAGCCAAAAGTTTCAAACATGGAACAAAGCGTGAATACTCTATAACGAGCGGTACAGCGGATGGAGTCCTTTCTTCTCGAGGCGAGAATCGAATAACCGGTTTCCTCGCTAATTCAAATTGCCGAGTCGTACTCGACGGAATGAGATAATTAGGAAGATTTAGAAATTTTGAATTTTTTGAATTTGTAAGAAGTCCATGTGGTGAAATTTCATTTTTACATTTTTTACGTATTTATATTACGAAGCAAGAAAACACTTTTCATTTATATTCTAATATTAAGTCGTATTTAATGATGAATCGAATCACCCTTCGAAAGTTTTTTTTTGTTTACTTCAAAGAGGCTTGGAACTAAAATAACTCTTCAGAAATAACGACGATTGAGACACAGCAGATTAAATTGTATTGAAAAATTATAAACTCGGTATTGATAAGCGGAAAATGTTGATTCCATTGATAGTTCAGCTTTTCATAAATGTCAAATAAAACGTGGATGTACCAAGTTGGAATAATAATCAAATCCTTCAGTCACGTTGCAAAACGTAATATTATATTGTCGAACTGCACAATAAATTATAATCAAATTATGAAAATTTAAATATACATTTTAATTCGTATGATACTTGGTTCTTTTGATACTCACTATCGAGAAAAATAAATTTTTTGGATTTACTCAAAAATTCACGTCATCTTATGATTATACAGAAATTTAATAAATTTTTTCACTACGCGAAAAATACAATTAATTATTGAATATCCTAACGTCTTACATAACATCTCTTTTGAAATATTTTAAAAAGCTGCGACTTTCCAACAAATATTATCTCAATAATTTATTGAAAACTGACGTCGGACTTCTTTATCAGAATGTAAAAAATCCACAAGTCACCAAGTAGATTTTCAAATGTTAAGTATTTTAAAAATCCGAACTCGTGCCTTCATCTCTTTTGGGATATATTTTGAAAAATTGCGCTTTTACTATAGATAAATACCTCAGAAATACTTAATGCTGAAGAAAATATATTAAAAAATAAAATGTCGAATGAGAAATGAAAATTATTTTGTAGATTCGAGGAGTAGAAGTTGGCATCGTAGTTCTCGTCCTGATTGTATGGGCAGGTGCGATCGCCCTGTTTTTCAATCGATGGGGAAAAATACGGATGCTCCTGCCGTATCAACCCGATTACAAGGAACAACTGAAAGTGCCAGGGACTGGCGCTTGCGCTGCCGCAAACGCAGCTTGTCCACAGCATACGAGTCAGCACGCATGCTCTCAGGTGAACCATTTCTCCTTTCCTCGACTCTTTTTATTTCTTTCCTTTACTTTACGATACTTTTATTTTTCCGCAGTATCTCTAAATATAGTTAGAAACAATTGAGACACTAAGGTGCAAATTTTAAATTACAAAAACAAAATCACTTTTAAAAGCACTATATATGAGAAATTTTTGATAGTTTTATTATTTTATGTATTTTAACTTTCCTGATGTATTTTAATCTCTCAAATAGTTAGAAAAAGATAAAATAGCCACTACGGTGCAAAATTTTAATTAAAATGAAAAATCACTCTAAAAGCACAAAATGTTCGTTAATAGTTTATTTTTGTTATTTCTTAACAAGCACCAAGTAAGAGACAGAGAGCTTTTCAAGGCTTCTTCTTCTTCTTTTTTTCTTACAAAGCATTCGAGTTGAAAAAATTTCAAAGATTAATATCAGTCGCATGAGAATTTATTATTTTTCGAAGCGAACTATCAAAATTTTGATTTGAATGATTTGAAGTTTGATTTAATAGTTTATATAAATTGGAATGAGTGTGAGAGGAAAAGAAAAAAATTGAATCTATCGTCGGAAAAAATACGAGCAGGTAATGACTACATTGTCGGATATGGTGATGCAGTGCGGGGGAGGGGGTTGCTGCGTATTGGAACAGTGCTTTCATTATCCACGAAGAAATCGTGAACCACGAGATTGCGGCTGCCAATTTGCTCTACTACACAGGGCGGACGTCGCGTGACCATCGGTACATTATTCATTAAAAACAAGCAAAAAGCCGAAAAAAATCGATCCATATAACAGACGAGAGAGTAAAAAAAATACGCAAAAGATCCATCAGTGACTCTATTGACAAAAAAAGGCATCGCCCGTTTTTATTTTGTAAATACATCGACATTTGTTTAATTATTTGCCGTTCGTAATAGCAAATTCATTTGGATAATTCATTCGTACACGCTGAGTAATTCATTCATTTTCTAATTCCATTTGTTTCATTTACATTAATTTTAACATTTTAGTTTATATGTTGTGTTTCGTCATTTTTTCTGTGATGCTGACCGTGATAATTTGAAGATCATCGAGTGCAAGTAGCAAAGGTCGTCCTGGTCAGACCTCAGCACCGCCTACGAGACCACTTTTTTGACCTGTTTTTCTTTTTTTAATTAATATTTATAATTTAAACGGGACCACGATAATGCACCGTACACGCATACGTATCACCGCCATTCAACTTTTAAAGTTCATATGTGGAAGTTGAAGCACTTTGAAGCGTCATCACGAATACACAAAGGTTACGTAGGGAGAATAATTTTTGACAAGGCACAGAAAACTTTTCGAGCACGCTTATAAAAAAAAAGGAAAAAATGTCGTCGTTCGACCGGATTTCCTTCACGAAGCAATAAACGAATAAAACGAAAAAAATTAATGTCGCAAAAAAGGCGTGTTTTATCGATGTTGATTTTTCTTTTCGTTTTCGCAAATCGATGAATGATCACTCATGATACTTTTTTAGCATCTGCACTGGTCGAATCATCATATGGATTCCATCGACAGCGGGGGAGGAGCCCTCGGATGGCCAAAAACAACGAGGCCACGAGTAAACAGCGCGATTGACGTTGCTGGATTTTTGTCCCAGGTAAAAGGGACTATTAGTAAATAATTATGAAACTTCTTTTTAAACAAAAAAAAATGATTTTCTACTCGTTCGTATATACGTAGGGGAAGGGGTTGCAAAATGGGCCCCCTTAAAAAAAATGTTGGAAGCCTTAGTCTAGTGAATTGGTTTTACTTTTTTGTAGTTTCTTATTCAAAATTAAAACTTTCTTTGCTTTGTTCATTGACAATAAAAAAGTTGATAATGTGGGGCAAAATGGGCCCCCTTCGAAAAAATTTTATAATTTGAGTTTTTTAGCTTATTTTACTTTTGTTTGGCGTTCTGTTATAAGTTTATGGTGTTGATTCTCTATTTTTATCGAAATTAATAAATCGAGAGATGTGGCGTATAATGCGCCCTCTAAAAAACTCTATATGTTTTTCACTTATTTTATGTTTTTAATTTTTTTATTTTGTATTTGGTACAAAAGAGAGTTAACAGTGAGCATTTTGACGTTATAACTACTCAATTCAAAGTTTTTTGTTAAATTACTATTTACTGAATTCGAAATAATCGAATTTTTGCGCCAAAGCATTTGGTTTTATGTATAGATGGCGCAGGCTCATTCTTGAAATATCTGAACGTAAAGTAATGTTAATAATGATAATGAATTCACAGATTCTGGATGCAATGTTTATTTTTTGTCAATGATTGTAATTTTATTTATTTGGCCTCCAAAAATTGATTTATGAATGTTTAAATTTTTTGGGTGGCCCATTTTGCCCCCCTTCCCCTATAGATTTGATATTCAAAGCTCTAAATTATATTTAATAGGAATTTCTTATCAGGACGATTAAATCATAAATTTATTTTTCAAATAGAATTTACTTAAAATTTAAAAATACTTGTGCGTATTTTATCCGATTTCGATATAATTTTTTAAAATAATTAATATTGTTTATAGGAATTCCTAAGACGACACGGCTCGACATCGAAGCTTTGTCGTAAGGTTCGCAGTGCAGAAAACTTGCCACTGGTATCGGGAAACCGCCACCATCATCATCATCACCATCACCATCACCATCCAAATCACGAGGACAGCGAGACGAGTAATAATCAAAATTCACGGGACGAAGGGATCGAAACCGATAGGGAAACGTATCCATTGACGAGCCAGGAGGAGACTGAGAAAAACATCGACGACCCGGAATCAAAGAGGCAGAGCAGTCTCGAAAGCTCTGGCAAAGACAATACCGAGACCTCGCTAATAGAAACTTGCTATCAACAATTGCCTCAACAGCCAACGCAATCCTCTTCAAGGTAACTATTTTTAATATCATTTTGCTATCTTTATCTAATAAATAAGAAATACAATTTTCACTCCTAACCAAGCTTAAAAAAACACGAGTCGATCATTTTTTTTAGAAGACGTCTCAATTGACATAAATAAAATAAAAATTATGATAAATATAAAAGAGTATAAAAATGAAAAGAATATACAGAAATTATAGGGGTTGAACTAGAGGTATAGAAATCATGAAAATTCATCGATCAGGAGTTGTACAACAAGCGAAATATTGAATTAATATAATAGAGGAAATAAGTATTTTAGAATTCTTTTATAGACCATTTTGATTAATATGTACACATACATACATATTTATATGTATGTGAAATAAACGGCGTATAAAAATCAGGAAAGTGTATATAGAAATTAGAGGGCTCGAATTAGGGGTAGAAATCGTTGAAATTTATTGATCAGGGAGTTGGCTTATAACAAGTTAAATATAGGATTATTATAGTTCAGCAGCAAATCGAGCAAAGAGATCGTTGCATAGAAGATAAGACCTCGACCCGGCTCGCATAATTCACCTCAATAACCGTACTAGAGACTTCTTCATCGTTCCAACGTGCACTCAACGATGCAGCTGGGGTGCACCGTTGCATATAACGCAGAAACGAGCAAGATTTTCATTGGTCGTTTCCACTATGTTGCTTCCCTTGCTTTCCTTTGATAAGACCATTATAATATAATTTTACGTTTCTCGTGTGTTCACTTTTGTTGCATCATCTCGATAGTTAAACGATATGAAGTTCTATATTGCTAAACATTTTTATCATTTTTTTGTTGTCGAACTAATCTCTGCATCAAATCTGCAGAAATACACATTAAATCTTAAATTTTTTTATGTGGTCACTTCTCACATGATTATTTTGTGATTATCCAATGTTTATATCTCAAGAGTTAAGCGATATTTAACATAATTTTGTATCGCTTATTACTTATTATTTTTTATTTTATTATCAAGAAAATCCAATATCAATTTCACAAAATATGTAAATTATACTTATGTTTGCTTTTCCTTTATATTCCCATTCTATTAAAATTTTTTGAATTTCAAGTGTTTGCTTCAAGTTAGTTCGTTCGCAAAAATTATTTTCTTACGAAAATTTTGAAAAAAATATATATTTTGAATAAAAAAATTACAAATCAATTACAAAAAAGTAACTCTGACATCTCGTTTTTTAGTTATCCGATTTTGTGATTCTTCCATTGCGCGTTAATCGTGGTAAAAATATACGTTTTTTAAAATTATTCGAAAACGGTTCTTACGATTTTCATACAACAAAAGCAGATGTTCGAGTGCTCTGTTAGAAACATTTAGAAAAAAAATAAGAATGATCTGCCGTCTCGTTTTGGAGAAAAAGAATATTTCGTGAAAATCCGCAACGCGGAAATTCCATAAAATATACTCACCATATTTACTACCTTAAGGTGATGTTCGAGTGTACTATATCGTGCAAAATCGGACTTTGCTATTTTCTTTGGAAATAAAAAATTTTCGAAGAAAAAAAAAGAATCACGTTGTTCTCTTTCCATCAAAGAATAATATGATTCCCTTGTTTTTTCGAAAATATCAAAAGTCTCTGAGAAAATATCAAATCTGTTTGGCATCAGTCCCTCTCGCACTCGTAGGAGTTAAACATTACCTTAATTATACTATCTACATAGCTAAAAATATTTAGTACTATTTTTCAATATTTTTTATCATTTGTTGTTTTCCTTTTATTACGAAACAACTTTGACGTTAATTTACCAATTACGAAATAGCTTTTTAGTATGTAAAAAATTATTTTTCTGCATTATCACGAAAAAAAGACACACAGAAAACAAGGTTAAATATGTGGATCAAAAAGTCTCGTGGGAAAGTGAACGCATCACAGACGAGCCGGTGCAACACATGCAAAGGGTTGTTGTAGAGCTCTGGCAAAGGCTCGTGCGATCAATCAATGCTGCGGAGAAGAGAAACGCCACCGCATATTACATTAAGCTGCGGCATGTATCCTGTTTTCTATTTATGGCGCCACGAAGAATTCGCAAAAGCTTCCGCGCGGTGTAATAAATTGAATACTCGAGTCGTAATCCCTTCGAGACCCTATATTAATGATTATTATACAGATAGCAATTAATATTTATCAACGTCATAATTTTTTAACGATCGTTGACGCGATACATTGTGTGAAGCAAATAATAAATTTAATTTTGGCTAAACTGAAAACCCCATTAAGATTTATTATACTTCAAAAAAGTATGCATCGAGAGATTCATTATTTTTTTAAGTTAGTAACCTTATGCTGAGAAGATAAATCATCTAAATACGATACAATGAATTTGAGCCAAATTCAAAACCAAATGAACAAAATTATATTAGTTACAAAATTAGATGAAATTTTAGCAAACGGAGAAGCAGCTGTTAGCAGATTTTACTTAAAACTAGTATTTATGTAGAGATTTTTTTTCGGAGTATGTAAATAAGTGCTAAGAAGATACAATAAATGTCCATTTGGTAATTTATGTTCGAACACAGTTGAAGACCTAGTTAGTAAAGTTATTTTAATCATGAAAGCAGTCTTAGACGAGTTATCTACTTTTCGTATTGTCGAAGTATTGAAGAGAAGAATATTGAGACAAATATTAGAAAATCTTGTAAATATGTAAATAGAATCGATTCATGATTTTCAAGGGATAAAAATGGCACATTCGTCCCTGTCAGATAATTTTGTTTTCTTTTTTTTCCGTTTCTTGAATCTGTCAAGGGATTCACCGTCACTTCCCGCTGCCTCGAGTATTTCCTCGTCTTTGATCACGAGACGTTTCGGTGGATGGAGAATCGGTGGCAGTCACGAATATGTCAGATGTCCCGTCAGACAGCCAGCTTCCATAGATGAGAGGTGAATATTACTTTTTTTTACCTTCAACATAATATCCTACACCGTTGATAAGATTTTTGGTTTATTTTCTGACAAAAATGATTTTTATATTTAACATATAATTTTTTTACTCTGAAATATTTCAACAATCGAAGTCATCTCTTAGTATAGGGGAGAGTGGGGCACGACAACCCCTTTAAGCTTTGAAATTATTTTTCATAGCTTTCAATCTTCAGGTTAATTTAATTTGGTCCTATCTTAAGCAAATATATCAAAATTTTACAAAAACTTGAAAAAAAAAATTTTTTTGTGGGGCACGACGGCTCCCCCAAAAAAATCTTTAAAAAAAATTTTTTTATTGAAAAAAAGGTTTTAAGGGCAATGGAAACCACGTGCATGACCACCCAGATTTCGTAAATTACGGATTTATCAATTAATAAATCATTTTTCATCAAAAATTGGACCGTACATCCGTTCTGTGGATCGAAAAGAATGTATCACGGCTTTTTTGAGCTGATTTTTACAATATTGAGGGAGAAATCTGTAGAGAAAAATGTTCACCCGCACTGACCCCTCGTAATTTTTCTCTACAGATTTCTCCCTCAATATTGAAAAATACAGCTCCAAAAAGCAGTGACATATTCTTTTCGATTCTTTTCGAGGAATGGCGATACGGTCCAATTTTTGTTCATCATTCACTTATTAATTAGTAAATTGTATGTTATTTCCGAAATCTAGTAACTTTTGGTTTTCATTGCTCTTAAGGTGGCCCATCAGTAAATTAAAAAACCGCAGATTTTCGTCAAACTTCGCGGAATTGTTATTTAAGTCATAACGAATAATCCCTCACAAGTT
>JAPYYX010001499.1:0-25379 GCA_030522605.1 Cremastinae sp. B BG-2022a | reverse complement strand
AGACTTATTTGAGTAGACATGTTGCGAGCAGATATTTTTAAAATAATAAATACAGCCTCGTACGCGTAAACGTATTTTGAGCAGAGATATTTTAAAATAATAAGCCCGCCCTTATTCGAGTAGACATATTTTGAATAGAGATATTTTACATAATTTATAAAAGCACGAACAGATTTATTTTTGAGCAGACATGTTTTGAGCAGAGATATTTTTAATGATAATATTTCAGCGAAAAGAGTCTTTCGAGTAGACATATTTTGAATAGAGATATTTTACACAATTTATAAACGCACGAACAGATTTATTTTTGAGCAGACATGTTTTGAGCAGAGATATTTTTGAATAATAATATTTCAACGAAAAGAATCTTTTGAATAGACATATTTTGAGCAGAGATATTTTACATAATTTATAAACGCACGAACAGATTTATTTCGAGCAGACATGTTTTGAGCAGAGATATTTTTGAATAATAATATTTCAGCGAAAACACTTTTTTGAATAGAGATATTTTGAGCAGAGATATTTTTCATATTAATAATTACCAAGTGAGCAGATTGGATTTGAGTAGACATATTTGAGCAGTGTTATTGGTGAATAGAGAAATTTTTGAGCAGAGATCTGGTTCTGCCCATATGTTTATATTTACAATAGTTACAAATATTTGATTTCAATCTTCAGCCCTTTTTGATCTGGCAACGAACCATCGACTGCAATCATTTTCATTTTTCGACATTGTGGTTCATTTTCAATTATTTGAGTAATTTATTAACAATTTTCACATTATTTATTATTTAACTTGGCAAAGAATATTTTTTGAGAATAAATGTTAGAATTTCAGTTGCAAGTGTTTATACAACGTTAAATATACTATTGTTCAAAAAATTCACTATTATTCAATAAAAAAGCAGCGAATTTATAAAAAAATTCGAGTAAAAAAAAAGTATAAGTGAATCAGAGGTGTTAGGTACGAAAAATAGTAGGAAATTGTCTCTCGAGGCGACTGGCGCTTGTCCATTTGGTCGATTGGTCGTAACGACTGGAAAAGCCGAAGAGAGTCTCGGGAGTGTGGAGCAGACTGAGAAACGGACGAGAGCAAACACTGAGAGGTACAGTCCGACTGAGAGATTTATCTGTATGTTATCAAGTCGGATCCGGAGTAGAAATGAGCGGACGGTAACAGAGAAGGGAAAACTTGTATGCTCGGTAGGAAGAGAGAAAAATAAATAAAAAAAAGGAACGATGTGAGGAAAAGAATAAAAAAAAAGAAGGAAAAATGACTAGAAGGAGGAATAAGGAGAGAAAAAAGACGAAGAATAAGAAGGAAGAGTATACAAGACATATAGCGGGGGTGCCAACGGGTTGAACGTCCGCGAACTTTCGAATATAAATAGCGTCTCTCGACGCTCTTCGTTTCTCCCGATCTCACTCTCTTTTGCGTACTCTCGGACAAAATCGCACTTCGTCCTCCTTTCCTCATCTCTCTCCTCTTTTTCTGCCCTCGAGATTTTATTCCTTCGATTCTAAATATAAATTGAAAAAAACGATGAAGAAAAATCGAGACGGTACAGAGGGGTGCCCTGCACAACCTGAATTTTCAGATTTATCAAAGAAATGAACAATTTTTTTTATTAATGAAGGAAAAAGCGACTGAAAGCAGTAATTTTAGATAAGAGATTAAAATAATTCAGCGCGTTGTGAATTAGTGAAAAAAAATTCTGAAAATTTTTTTATAAACTATTTTCATTTCTTCCATGTCTCTTTCACGTATCCTCAATTCTGCAACCACAAAAGACTCTTAACGCTTCGTTAACTTTTAATTTCTCACTCCCAGATCCGAGATTCTAGAAGATTTCCACTTTTTTCTCGTTCCCTCTTGATTCCCTGAATTTCGCATCCCCTTTGAGGAGCCATTAGCAGTGGCCTTCGTGGCTTTTTGTAAATCCTCGCGGAGCTGCAACTATTTTTCTCGTACGATGTTGGGGAGCACATTTTGAACATTCATGAGATAAGTCGAAAGAGTTCTCGAAATCCCGAATTGCATGAGAGAGAGAGAGAGAGAGCAAAATTATAGAGATAAAGAGAGAGAATCTGCGCCTCTGCTTTTACTTCTGTCTCAAAAGACAGCGAATTCGAGTGTCAGAGAGAGAGAGAGAGAGACGCTGAAACGTGAAATTAGATTTTCACGGGAGGTCGACGCACCCGTCAGGGCGAAAAATAAAATCGACCGGAACTTAATCCCTCTCCTGGTGCATGAAGCTGCAGACACGTGTGTCTGAGAAAGAGGTGCAGAGAGAAGGAGAGAGTGAAAAAGAGAGAGAGAGAGATAGAGAGAAACGCGAAAGAGAGCGCGAGACTGGAGAAAGGGGAAACGTATGTTCCGAAGGGAGAGAAACGGGATATATAGAGAAGATGAGTAAAAGCGCGGATCGTGAGAGAAAGATAAGGAAAGTCGAGCGAGAGATCAAGGCGAGGAGAAAAAGATGGAGAAAGGCGGAAAGGCGGGTATCATCCTCAGCCGTAATTAGAATCCACTTCGTGGAAATGGCTCCGAGGCTTCAAGAGAGAGTGAGAGAGAGAGAGAGAGAGGAGATTGAGAAAGAAGAGATGAGAAAGACTATCCGAAGAGGGAGGAGAATGGGAACGAATCCGCTCGTTCGTTCATCTCTTGAGCGCAGTTGGGCACAGTTATACCTCGTAATACCTGTGAGACCAAGGCCTCCGAAACTCCGCGAGGTACTTTTCGAAAGTCGAGAAAATACGGGAGGGATTTTGATGAACGGATAACGCGAGGGAAAGAACACGTGTGAGTTCTCTCTCGCGTCCTCGCTCTTTGGGAACGTTTTCGCATTTTTCAGAATGAAGAGACGCGAAAATATCAACAAGAAAATTCTCCTTTCGTATCGGTAAACGAATTTTCCGAGTGGAGATAAAAATTTATGACACGATCGCTGATATTATTCGAGGACTTGAAGAATTTCGTTTTTCATTCTCGAAGATTTAACGATATAAAAAGGAAATTGAGAAATATATAAAATGATCTTTTTTTTTCCTGTGGGGAAAATAAAAATGAAAATTTCGGCTCGAGTTTCAAACGGAACGAGAAACTTCTTCGCTCGATGAGCGTGTAATAAAATACAAACGCGTATGTAAAAGGATAGTTGGACCTTGGTTGGCTCGCAGCCAATGGCCACATGGACTAAAAGCGAGGATGGTTCGAGGCCCGCGCGCAAGGTACGAGAGCTTTGTCGTGTGCTACGAGCAAGAAGAGACTACCGGCGAGACGAACTTTTCGAGTCTCTCGCCACAAGGGTCTCTTTGCAGCGCCAGACGGAAAATAAATGACGAAAAGTATGTCGACCGGCCAAAAAATGTACCTCGGGGTGCACCGAAATTTCTATTCTTTTTTTAATTATGAAAAAAGTGTATTCACTCAAAATTCCTAGAAGAAAAACTCTCTTAAATTTTTTTTTCAAAAATCATTAAAAAAGGAAACTCAAAAATTAATATAAGACTCTTATTTTATTTTAAGCACTGAAGAACATTATAATATAAATTTTGTACACCCAAAAAATTGTATTATTCGTTTAAAATAAAAAAGCAAAACATAAAAATTTGTATAAAACTTTCATTTTTTTCGAAAAAAAAAAACATATTTCAGAAATACATAAATATTTGGATTATTTGAAATTAAAGGTAAAATTTTTTGAATCCACAGCCACGAATTGCACATATTTGCACAGACCGAGATTGAAGTCTCTCCGAGAACCATGCAGCAGGTGTAACGTGAATTGTCCGAGTCGCTGACTCGATTCGAGCGAGGCAAACACACAGCACGATCCGAGCGAGCGCGTGTGCACATATTCCAGTGGCTGTTTGCATAACCCAGTAACCGAGCTAGTTCTCTCTGGCTAATTAGTATATACGAAGCAACCTCAAACGCAGCCCCTTTCGCTCGACTTTTTCCAAATTCTTCGGTCATCGAACTCCCTCCTACAATCGACAAGCTCCTACATGTAGGATAATTCGTTACGTATCATCCTCCGAACGGTATCGCTGGTTGCACAACTCGCTGTTGATCTTCCAATCGATATCAATTTCATTCTCATTTTTTAATCGAAGGGTCAACCCGCGCGTGAGCGGTGCGAGAGAGAGGAAAAACCGGTTGAGGATCACTGAGAACCACCGAGCGAGACGACATATATAGCCAAAAGAGAGTGAATAACAGATTTACCGTATGGGAGAGAAAGAAAAAAAAATTTTGAGAGAGAAAGAGAGCGCAGAACCTGTCGCGTTCGCTTTCTTGGTGGGGGGTCAAATGTCACGCTGTGTGTGACTCACAATCTTCGTTACACGTACAAAGTGCTTTTCTACGTAATCTATATGTAATGTATAGATATGTGTGATATATATTATGTATGTGACATGCATTATATATATGTGTGATATCACACATAGTTACAGTTTTAACTTGACCGGTCACGGTGTGTCCATTTACGTCCGAATAGACAAAACCTTCATTAAGAATTCTTCGGAATCGTTAATAGGATCTCGTTAAGTTGAATTTGTCGTAATATTGAAAAAGACGTCGGAGACGTTTTTTCAGGAACAAAATAAATATGACAAGTTGAAAATATAACTCGAAAAATCTTGAAAAAGGCATTGACACCTAAAAAATAAAAATATATAAATACAATTCCAATGGATATTTTGAAGAAATTGGAATCGAGAAATTTTTTTAGTACATTTTCCTCCGAATCAACGTCCTCGATATTCCAGGGAAACAATTTTTATTTATACCTTTATTCAGGGTTAGACGAGAGGGAGAGACAGATCCGGAGACGAAAGAAAGAATGATCGAGGAAGAAAAAATATTTGAAAGGGAAACAGAGTGCACAGGTGAATGCGTGATCCGCTATCATATCTCGGCAACAGCTTGACGTTCATGAATCCCTATTTAGAGCTCGAAGAAGGAGGGAAAAAAAGTCAATGGAGAAAGAGAGGGAGAGAAAGGACTTCCGATGAGCCCTTTCATTTTTATTTTATTTTTTCGTTTTATTTCCCTTTTCTACCTGTGACGCGGACTCATCCGCAGTCCGTACGCGTCTGTTTTTATCTCCCACTCTCCTTCCTTTCACGCTCTTTCTTCAAGAAGGAGGGGCGAGGCCGACTCACGTGTCCACGTTCGCCAGGCAGCAACAGTGAGGAGAAAAAAAGGACAAGAGAAAGAAAAGAAAAAAGAAAGAGAGAGAGAGAGAGAAAACGCTTACACTCGCGTGTAAGCAATTCTCCTCTTCGTCTTTGCGTTTTCTCTCCTCTTCGTCTCTTTACAGCGTGCGGTTGCTGCTGGTTATACGAGTTGGTTCCAGGTAAAGGGCACCGGCGTCGCGACGTTGCCGCTTGCTCCGAACCCCAGACTTTTCTCTCTCGGGGCCCCCGACGTCTCGAGCCGAGGGGAGAAAAATGGTCCCGAGATTCTCCGCTAACGGATGTTTCTCCCGTTTCTTCCTCGACTTTTATTTTCTCTCGACTCCTCATCTTTGCCTTTCTTGCTCTTTCGTTGTCTCTCTTTTTCTCCATCCTTTTTTTTACTCTCAGGATCCTCCGTACAATATCCTGTACACATATCGCCCGGGGACAAGATCGTTTAACGATTCGGCAACTCCTCTCCTTTATTTATTTTCTCTCTTTTCATCTTATTTCTTTTTTCTTCACTCTCCCGTGATTCATTGAATCCGAGAGATGAATGAAAATTCGGAGCGCGGTCACTCTCGATCTTTATCCCTCGTAAAAAAAGGAACAAAAAAACGAAAATAAAAAACAACGCGCGTAACAATAACGGTATTTACTTTTTTTCTAAAAATTGATAAATAATCTCGCACCGAAAAATATACACACCACTCGGGAGAAATAAATTTATCTCGTCTATACTCGCGAACGAAGAATTCGCGAGGAGTCAGCGGATTAAATTTCGATTAAAATCTCGTTCACGGCTCGGGCGCGCGCGTACACACGGGAGGAATCGTCGCTGGGAAGTTTCTCTCCTGCAAGAGATCTTTCTCGCTTCCACGGGGGAAAGTGGATTATCACGGAGAGTCTTGGAGAAACTAGGCATTCGGAAGGTGAACCAAGTATCTTCCATTTTCCTTCTCGACGCGTGCGAGAGTTTGTGTACGCGAGTGTGTACAAAATGGATGTAACGCTGGTAGCTGCGCCGGTAGCCTGCCAGTAGTAATGGTTGCGAAGTTTACGAACGCTCGGGGCCAGAGCGAGAGAGGTTACGTTCTTATGCTTTTCCTGCAACAGCTTCTCGACGAGCGCTCCTCGAAATTCAAACTTGGAGAGATCTGGCAACTATCTTCGACACCGAGCACCCGTTTGAGCACGATCTTCTCGAACTTGAGAATATTCCGATAAAAGTGGATTCGAGAGAAAAAAAATCTCGTGGAAGAACGAAGTTCAGGGAAAGTCGACTCGCGAAAGTTCGAGGAGGTCAAAATTGATTTCTTTCATTTTCCAATTAAATACTCGCAGCAGATTTGATCGAACATTTTTTAATTATAAATTACAGTGTTTAAAATGTTCTTTTCTTGCAAAAGTCACGAAATTTTTAGAATTTTTGTTGAATATATTTTTTTTATAATCTGTTAACTTATCAGCTTTGATATTTCAAGTAATAATTCACGATTTCTTTTAATTTTTTTTTCAAATTTGTTTCATCACCTAAGAAAATGTTCTTGTTCGATCTTCTATATTAATTAATTATTAATTTTAATTTTTGTTTGAATGTATCACATCATGAAATAAAATGTGTTTAGCAAAGAAAAAACTATTTGATATTCAATTTTATCAAATTTAGAAATATTGAAAATTTTTACCAAATTTTCGGGGTACTCCATTTTGCCCTATACGATAAGTTTATATAAAAATATATGTAATTTATAAAAATTGGCAATTTGAATGTACTTCACAGATTCGGTTTGAAAGTTAAGAAAAGAAAGATATTTTCCGTTTCAAACTTCCACCAATATGGGATGCATATAAATTAAAATAGTAATCCTAATGACTATAATTTCTCAAGAGGTCTGTAAAAGGCCCACTGTAAAAGCGTCTTGCTCGGGGAATGAGAGAGAGAGAGAGAGAGAGCGAGAAAGAGGGCTCTCGAGAGATGGAGAAAAAGCGAAGCGAACGTCGAGACCGGAACTCGACGCGCCTTGACAGAAATAGATTCTACCGGTCATTCAGCACTGGCGGATAGGATATCGTTGAGCCAGCGGAGCATCCTACGAACACACGGAAGAATAAATATCCATGAGAACGTGTGTCCGTGCACGGGCGATTGTATACGGTGAGGGATAGTGATAAATACATCCTCGATGTAATGAGATCGACGTGATTTAATGGATCCGAGTGGCAACACCGCGCGAAGTACTCTTCGTTTGCTCGTTATATATACGCCAAAATTCTGCAGTATATTCCACGAGTGCGCACACTATCTCACTCTCACATAGACGTAATTTATTGAACAGTGCGTTTAGACGTCCAGAGCGAGCGCACCACGTGACTGGAGTAACGCCATTGAGATATTTCCCGATTGCCTCCATCTTTCTCCTTCGTTACTTTTTTCTTTTCATCTTTTCTTTGCTTCTTCTTTTTTTCATTTCTTTTTTTTCCCTCTTGTCTCAGTGTTATACTGTCCATGCGCATCCTGGTACACTTAATTAAATCGTTTCATGATCCCCTCCTCGCCTCTTCCTATCGCCATTATTTATTTCCTGCCGTACGCTGTCAAAGAAACCCTGAAATACTTTCGCGAATTCCTCGCGATGCGTTTATGCTTTATCCCGTTTTTGCCTCTATTCCGTTATTTCTGGCAAGTCGAGCGAACTTTATTAATTACTGATTTTTGAAGGAGATATGAGGAAAAATCGAAGGGAGTTTATTACACTAATTGTTAATACTCGTAGCGAGGAATTGAATTATTATTAATTATAAAATAAAAAATCATAGTTATCAAAATTTTATCCCAGTTTCCAGGTGCTTGGCAAATTCTGAATTTTTGTGAGAGGGTATGAATATCGTTAGCATCAAAACTAATAATTCATGGAAAATACGTAAATGGAAGTTTTTTTGAGTGGCACAATTTGAAAAAATTAAAATAAATTTCTCCAATTGAAAAATTGACCTATAATAGCGTTAATGCAAGGTCGTGGATTTTGTGAGACCCCAAAGGGACTCTTTCGTCTCATCTGATAATTGTGACCACCTAGGATTAATACGAGTAATTGCAAATTCATTTTGACGTATGAAAAAAAGAAATATTCGGACAAATTAAAAAAATTCTACAAAAAATCAATAAAGAAACATTGTTTTCAGATGTATAAAAATATATTTTATATTGAATATTTATTTTTACTAAAAAATTGGATTTCGTAAAAATATCGCCGAAAAAAAATATTGACAATTTTTTGCAAATCTAGCGAATAAGTTTCATATCGTATTTCATTTTCGAGCACGACGAAAAAGTTTCTATTTCATAGTGCGTTATAAAGAGAACAGAGGATGAAAGAAATAAAAATGAAAAAAGGGCAAAAAAAGATAGAAAGAAAGAAAAATTGTAATGCCCACGCCTCTTCACGATTCCTTTGTACTGTCATGCGAAGCTTCACTCGCACTCTCGTCTCACAAAACACACGCCCTTACCAAGTCTACGTACGTTCGCTATAAAACGAAACAGCATAAACGAAGAAAAAATCTCGATCCACCTACGTGAAACTGAGGACGGGGGTCCTCCGCTGAACAGACAAAGTTTTAGCCTTTTTTTCTCTAATATTTCCCTCAAATTGACTCCTCTTTTTTGCCCAAAAAGCTCAGGATGCAAATTTCATATCTTGAATCATTAATTCCTATAATATCAAAGTGAAAGATTCTCTGAAGAAATTCCTACATTTTTGAAGAAACTGCAAAAACCTAAAATAAATAGCAAACCTTTTTCGCTCCTTTACAATGCTCGGACAATTGTAAGATCATAAATTGGATGAGACTTTCCATAAAATTATTTGCTAATCAACTGATTATTGAGGGAATAACGGAAATTAAAAATAAAATTTAAAAAACTTAGGTCTTGCGAATGAAAATAAAAGGATGTCACCGTTAATTCTTTTGTCAAAGTTTTACAGTTCTGTCGCGCAGGCTAGAATCAGATAAACGTTCTCGAGTCGTGCATGTGGAAGTTGAAGGAGAGACTGAATGTAGATAAATGAATAAATATGTAAACCATAAGCAATCCTCATGGGATCTGCATATGCATGATCCTGTTTCTTTCTCCTCTTTCATTTTAATTTTTTTCCCTCTCTCTTTCTCTCTGGTTCTGTATCCCGTTCAATTTTTCAATTCCGTCATTGTTTACGATTCTCCGGTCATGATTGCACAACTGTGCACCGGGAGGGGAGTTGGGGACTCGCAGTTTCTCAGTTACAAGACAATAGACCCAGAGACCATCCGGTATGTTCGTTTGTATTCAGACTGATATCAAAGCGATGATATAACAGATCAGGGTGGCAAACAAAGTTTCTCGCGTGGGCCCCTCAATCCACGCATTCCAAAGTTTACGTACCACTCTAAAGAGCTATGTCGCTTGCTCTCACCAGGAAAAATGCAAATTAATTAGCAAATCAACGAGCTACCGCTTCCTCGAAGCGAAAACTTTATGAATTCATTATAGATGAAACGCATTCGAAACTGTAATGTCAAAATCATTTTCTAATAACGAAATTTCCATAAATTTGCATCTACACGCATTTTTTTTAAGTTTTGGGTAATTACTTTCAACGTGAATTGTATTCGTTACGAAAGGAAAAGGAAAGAAAAAATAAGCGCATTTTTAATATTTTTCAAAATTTTATGTTAGTAATCTTATACCTAATGATAGCGACGAAACGTATAAATTTTGTTGCTAATTTATGAGAATCTCAACAAAAGCGGACAACGACAAAAGTGAACATTTGTACAGTTTTGAAGCGAAGTTGATTTAGAGAGAAAGTCCGGATTAACCCGTGTGTTACTCTAGCATTACGATAAAGTAATGTATTAGTGGAATAGCACTGGTTACATATGTATATAGCGGGTTGGAGGGAAATGCGTGTGTATCCTCAGTGCTGCAACTTCGCAGCATCTCTGCACGCGAGACTATACCTCGCCTGCTGAGTCTGCAACATCTTTTACCAGGAAAGAAGACAGGCAAGAGCGAGAGACCAAACAAAATGAAGAAAACGAGGTGAGAGCGAATTTCCAGAGACGAAAGATTCAACAAATTATCCTTGTGAACGACTCAAGACCATTTTAATGAGCGAATTAATAATGACGTTTCGTAAAATTATACTCGCGCGAAATAAAGGAAAGGAAAAGAGAATTTTTGAAGACACAAAATAATCAGCAAAACTAAATTTGGAAATAAATATATGTAGGCAAATTATCTAAAGTAGTATTTAAGCCACACAAGAATAATGCAAAACAAGTTCACAATTTTCTTCAAGATACTCAATATTTGGGAAAAACGAGAGTTGCATGTTATTTTCTGTTGAAAGGCGAGCAGCGTAAAACTTTTTTTTTCTTTTAAAAATTCTATTTTTACAGAGAAAAACGAGTAACGAGACTAAAAAGCTCAAAAACTAAAAAGACGTATATTTAAATATATTGTATATATCGTAATAACGTTTTTTTTAAATTTAACAATAAAAATAGTTTCGTAAAAATGGGGTAACCGCGGGTTTCGAAAATGGAGGTTAAAATTTCTCGCTTTATTGCAGTCAAGTAAAATGCAGCCAGTTATTACCGACGCTTTGCGACAGAACGAGCCGTGAGACATTGCGAGGGGTGAAGAGGAAGGCAGAAGAAAGAGTTGCAAGGATGAAAATAGGAGAGTGACTGAGCAATTATCCTGCGCGGTTTTGTCTTCTAAATAAGTGCCGCTAATTCAGCTCTTAATGCGGAACATCCGGTGCGCGGAAAAGGAGAGCTTCGGGGCGATGGATAAATTTATACATCTTTACATATCTATATACATTATGTATATACATATGTAAAAAGATACTCGAGGTAAAGTGCATTAAATAACCATCGCGTTACTTCCCCGAACACCCTCTGGTGCAATCTTTGTTTCTTCCTCCTACTCGGTCTCCTTTTCTTTTTTTCTCCCTTGCCCTCCTTGCCTTTGTAAAGAAAGCAACAAAGCCAGTGATCGGGACTATCGCTCGGAAGTAATTGATCACGGTCCGGAGCTTATTGGAAAGGGGAAGGAATCGAGAGGGCCAGACGATCGGGAGGTGTGTCCGGTGCAACATGCAAGCCTCTCTTTCACTAACCACAAATTTCCTTCTGCGAAGACGACGCAAGAGAGAACGTTCGAAATCTCTTACAAAGTACGTACCTCCGATAGCTTACATAGTATTAAGCTGTCGAACATATTTTTTAGGTCCACAAGTAAAAAAGTACGACCAAGAATCAATGAGTGTAGCATTGCATAAGAGAGTCAGATTGATGTGCCAGACCTAATATAAAGAGTCTGGAAATATTTTTTCATAGTAGTTTTGCTACTATATATAAAGTAAGAATGTCTGACTGATTTCTACTACGAAATGAGTTACAGTAAAAAAAGCTAAAATGAAATCCCTACTAAATCATAACATTTTTTAGAGATATAGTCGAATCTCGTTATGAGACCAGGCTTGGTGCACACTGACCTCCTAATAAGAGCGCTCCCCTCTTATCTACGGTTAATCGGACGATCATGCGCAGTAGCGATATTTTATGAGCAGTAGCGATAATTTATGCGCAGTAGCGCCAGTGTTATAGTAGAATAGTTATAGTAGAATAAAAGTAATTGTATCGCCAATTAGAGTCACACAGTTGGTCTTATAATAAAGAGTTTTATAAAGAAGTTGATTTCATAATGGGGCGTCTTATAAAGAGGTTCGACTGTAGTTGGTTAAACCGAATAGAATTCAGTGTCACCCGAGAAAACAAAAAGAATTTATCTTGGTGATGTATGTTTTGAGGTGTGTATTCGAGAAAAGCGTTTGGTTGGTATGTCAATAAGAAGTTCAAAAAAGTATGATTAGTTCTATTTTAATGTTGACATATACGTTTGTTCTCATGAAGTTGCTTCTACACGTTCATTTACTTTAAAAAGCGTAATTTTTTTCACAAGGGAGTATAACACAGTAATTTTGAAAGTTTCGTCTAAAATGTGAAATTGAAAAGAACGAAAGATATTGTGAGGAAGAGAAAAGAGCCGATATCGATCGCGTTTACGAAAGTTATAATTTATGGCGGTTCACGTAAACGTTGATAACTCAAGAGCTATTTGATACGTCTATCGTCTCTATCAATTTATCCGTAGACAATTCCGTCCGGTGTGCGTGTTCGCGGTTGTTGCGCGTGCGTCTAGCCAGACGCGAAATAGGACGTCGGCTCGGCCACGACTCCGGTGCTTTTCCCCTATATGCCGACTCCACAATCTCCATTATGTATCGGACGATGTGCAGAACGCGTATATCAAACGAGCCTGGACCAGAATCGCGAGAGAGTCTCCCGCGGACAATGATAGATCAATGCGACACGCTCGAATTAATGGCCACCGCTCGGACAGGACTTTGCGCGCATTCACGCACATTCCTCCGAGTTACAATCCGACCGATGCCAATTTCTATGTCGATTGTTCAACCTGGAGCTTGAACTGGAACTCCGCAAACAATGGGAGTCTTCTCGAAAGGCGTAAGCTCGCGATTATCGCGATTGGAAACGAACATCGAAAGCTGGATATGTTGAGGCCTTTTGATTATAAGCAAAATATTTCGGGGTGTCTCATGGATTTCGGTATAGGTTAATATTGGTGTTACAGGGTGCAATCGCGTATTGTAACTAACCGGTAGGCAAACGAACACATCTTTCCTTCTCCCTCTGATTATCGTTGTATTCTGTTTGTGTCCTCTCTGTCTCCCTTTCTCTCTTCCTATCACTATCTTCGTCTCCATCTCTCACCGGGTTTGTTTCCTAACCGAATTGGGCACCGAACAACCAGCAGCAACAACCAACATTTGATATTTATACGTCGCCGTGTCCGTGCTTGAGTTCGCACACGTTTCCGCGGTTGTACATTTGTTTCGTCCCAGACTCGGTTATCGCTCGCTCGTATTTTCCACGTTCTCGCTTCCTAGCCGTATATCGCCCGGTGGATTACATACCTACGTGTATTAAATTATATGGACGCGGAGATACCTGAAAACGCGGTCTAACTCCAATAGCTCTGCGCTAAAATTTCATTCGTTTGAATTTTCCTGTTGCAGTTCTTTTGAACTGTGCGTTAATTGAAATTCCGCGATACTGCGAGTTCACTCTGGCTTTATGACCAATTAAATTACATTTGAAAAAAAAATTAATTTTTTATATAAATTTCACATGACTTATTTTTATTCAACGTTCGCTCTTTAAATTCTACACTCTGTGTCCATTTACCAATATGCAATACAGTATTTAAGAATTGAATTGAAAAACATTTTTACTTGGTACAGAATTTTTGTAGTCACGCAGCAAGTAAATTAATCGTTTTTGAATCGATTTCTCGTAACATGACATTATTAAGTCGAGTTCTCGTACGCGTATGACGCGCGTAATGAATCTTTGTGTCCGAGGTTTCTCGCGTATAATAAATGACGAAATTGTGGTCGGTTGTTGCAATTATTAGGACTGCAACGTATCCCTTCAACGAGAAACTTTTTTCTTCTTTATTCCTTTTATACAAGAAAAGAGAGAGAGAGAAAATGTTGAGCTCAGCGATGATTTATCATGCGAAGTCCGTCGCGTCGGCGTGCGAAACCAACCACGAAACCCGTCGCTTCATTTCGCTTTTACTCCAACAGAAAGAGCAGAAAAGATGCGGAACGAGAAGGAGAGAAAGAGACAGATAGCTCGCTCGGTAGCGGGTTTTGCACTCGCCAAGATCTCGTCGAGCCACACGACATTCGTCTCTGTCGGACTTCGCGAAGAGAGAGTCCGTGAGAAGTGGAAAGATCGAGAGAGACGCGAGGCGGTAAGGAGAACGAGGAGAAGCGCGTAAACGAGAAATAAACGAAAAATACGAAGTAAGCAAGAAATAAGGAATATATATACAAGAAATAAAAAATCTCCGAGATAAAAAACGTAAAAAAAATCGCTGCGGCTTGTTTTGGTTCGAGTAACCAACGACGTCGCATCCTTCTGGCTAACTCGCTCAATTATCTCGTTATCTCTGACAGGATCGATTAACGATCGCACTATGTGCCGTTTAACAAGAAAATCTCGGACGAGCTTTCATTCCCGAGCGACTCGCGACAACTTTCCACAACAGTTTTCCCAACATTTAGTGTGAGTAACAAACATTTAGTGAAAATAATGTTTGATTTTGCGAAGATTAAAAAATATGTAAAAAATTGAAATGCAAAAAATTAAAAATTGACATGAAAATAAAATTTAGCATCAGTTTGATGTATAATAAAAAAAAACTTTTTTTAATGCGATTTAGGAATTTTCTTTTCATGCAGTTACAACGATTCGTAGCTGGAGATGAATTTTTGGGGACTGGGGAAATTGCAGTATCGCTGAGAATTCGATACATCGAAGCAGTTCGGACTGACCGCAATGTGTACCACGTGACCCTCGGATACTCACTCCCGATCTTCGTCTCGGTCCGTTTCCGTATCTCGATCTCTCATTCGTTATCAAATGATGACCAGAAATGCCAAAACTGCGGGAGCCACGTGTTTCTACGATCGTTCGTTAGCTTGGCGCTCGAGTAACGGAGAAACGTTGCGGAAACGTTGTGTACGATGTGCAACGAGTTCAAACAGTTCCGGCGTTCGAATATCGTGCTCGAATCAAATACCGCGAAAGCTAGGAATTATCGGACCTCGCGGCCCTTCGTCTCAACTTCCGAAACATTCGCATATTCGACTCGCCTTCGATCGACGTTTCGAACGAACGCTCCGCTCTTCAGCTCGAAGACACTCTCGCTGTCACCCTAATCTCCGTTGTTCTGAGGTAACATTTTCGCGAATCGCGCGACCTTCCATATTTGACGTGTCGGTAATCCCATTCCATGAGGAGATTGAAACATCTTGCATACCAGTCGAATTTCGATGAAAGATATACATCGAAATTTCCCGAAGATTCGAATGCAGAAAATTAAAAGAGAAAATTTTTTGTTCGTTATTCACGAAACACACTGAAAATTTACGAAATGAAAAAATCGTTGGTAACAGGATGGCGAATTCATAATTATCGGGGTTTCTCGATTCTCTCGCTTATCCGGGAACGAGCAGATAGCATTCCACCTTTGTGTTTTTTTTCTGGAATGTGTATGGGAATGTCACATGTATGAATGAATATGAAAAAGAGCCTGTGCGGGTAATATTATAGTGAACGCTGCGCGGGACACGCGCGGTTTTGACTTCACTACATCCGATACTTCACACACGTGAGCGACGACACGCGATCCAAAAAAAGGGAAAAAAAGCAGCACGGAAAAAAAATCTCAATTCCCGGTTCGGATACGTATAACCGACTCTCGAGTATCGATTACGCTACTGTAGGATAAAACGAGTGTTTTCACTCGCCCGGGACACGGTAAACACGAATCTATATTTATTTCAATTTTAAGAATAATCCTTCACTGACAAGAACCATATTTGAAAAATAGAATATAATGAAAATTCAATAAATAAATAAAACTGCATTACCATTGCAGAATATGTACATCAGTATTCATTAATTTGAATAATTTGTAAAGACAAAATGAATGAATTTTTATCACAAATTCTGTTACAAGTATCAAAAGAGCATTCCAAACTGGATATCCGAGCTTGATAATTTTCTAAACAGAATGGTAACAAGAATAACTCAATTAATCGAAGAAGTTTCGAACGGATGGTATATCTGGTACGAATTGAAGATTCGAATTATCAGTGTACGCGTATTTATACGCCGGTGGTTATGTCTGTTTGAGCGATCTTGCGTATCCCGAGATAACTGAATTAACCAGGAGCAGCAACAGTCAGGAACACACCTCGTGATATTCCATCGCGTATATACATGTATATCGCGGCGTATGCGGAACAGAAACCCCAACATCGTTACAATTGCCGTTGCTATCCTGATATTGCTTCTATTCGAAACGGCAGACGTGTGTTTACGTACGCAACAATACGCTAGAGTTTGCTGCACGTGAATCCCGCCGGTTCTATACTTCGGACATTTGCAATATATTATGCCGCGATGTCTCTTGCAATTTACGTACGATTATGCAGATACACCGAGAGAGGTACTCGCGCGCCTACGTCCATCCAGAAAGACAGGAGATACGACTAAAGCGAAAAAGTCAGAGTAGTACAGGTAGACTCAAAACTCTGTATTGTAGTAAGCTATTTATTTTATACGACAATTGATAATGGCGATTAGCCGTAACATGGATCAAACCTGAATTTAAACAATGTATCGAAATATATTAAAATGATATCGATATTGAATTAAATCGGATTGTCAAAAAAGTAATGAATCAAAGCTACTTTAAGTTTCGAGGTACTTTCTTGATAAGTAATATCAATGAGGTATCGAGTATCAGACGGAAAGTATAATTTGAAATAATTTGATCTGAGCAGCACTGGTCAATTAGTTAAAATTCATATGCCCGTTAACTTCCCTAGGCTCACCTCGATGAAAAAACGTTTTATACGCCTAGGCTGTAAATGTTACAAATCCATTTTTTTACACATGTTTGAGATGCTTTTTTATGACTCAATGATGAATCATTGACGGGCAGACAATCTGTAGCCTAAAAAATATGCAAGGGATTGCCGATTAACTTCTCAGAGCTCATACTGGAATCGAAAACAATTCCAAAGTGTTTTGGTAATGAAAGTGAAGTTGGTAAAATTGGATATCATGTTTTCCAAGGTAAGATATGCGAATACTATTTTTTTTAAGTTTTCATCAACATGATTTTCGAAACATTCAACAAGTCCGTTTATACACACATGTATGTAAGTAAATATATGTTAGAAAAAGAATCCATTTCACTTCAATAGCGAGTGGTCCAAGACTGCCGTCTTAGTGGTTGTCCCGTTTTTATCCCCCTTGCAGGTCCGTGTTTGATTTCTGTTCCTTAGGCTTACCTAAAGTAATTTTTTGATTGGGCGTAGATTTAGGGACCAAAATATTTATGTATACATTAGAAACATGTAATGCACGCTTTGTAGATGATTGTAATTTGTTATTTATTTTGGTACCCTTACACGACCCATCAACCGACACCAAACCGAATAATGCTAAGGCCACATACCCATCCATACACTACTCATCAACTCTCATCCAATCCAAAACAAAATTAAAAAGGATCAGACTTGAGGAAGACTATAATCTCAAGGTCAAATTCTAGAAATATTGAATTCCTGGGATGAATTTCTGAAGGTAGAATTTTCCGAAGTTGAATCTTCCTGATATGGTTTATTCAACTATTCGCCAAAATGTTTGATATTTCGATAAAATCCATAAAACTCATTATATTGCCACTATCTCGCCTGAACTCATTAAATGATATGCTTGTACCCAACGATTTTGCGATTTTCTAATTAATCGTACTTTGGAACTTGTTAAAGAAATTGCATTCTCTTCATATTTAGAGTCAAATTGTTTTTGCCAATTTACTCTTTTAATTCACTTCCACTTCTGGGACAGCCTATAGAAATAGAAAGGAGAGAGAGAAAGGGTTTCGAAATCCACGTACATATTTGCATATTGTGCGTTCTATTGCATTCTGAATCCGCAGGTAGTGCAAAAGAGAAAGAAAATGTTTATCGTACATACGGCGCTTGGCTAGACGGCTATAGAAGTTACTTTGGTCTGCCACCATGGAAACGCACGCTCTCCGTCCTTTCCACACGTACTTTTTCCCTCTTTTTCTATCTGTAATGCCTCTACTAGCACGCGGCTTAAAATTTACATAGCCAACTCCAAAAGCCTCTCTGTTCCGCTCTTGTATTATTACGTCGTATGTACAGTTACAACTCTCTTACGCTTATAGTTACTTGTGTATCCATGAACGCTGGTTTCTGCGCGGACTCCTCCGCGCCCCCGTGTCTAGTTTGTAATATCGCGAACAACGGATATCGCGTTACGTTAAACCATCGAGCTAATGCATCCTACATTTTTAATTCACTTTTTTCCTGTACTTAACAAAGTTTTTATACTCAAAAAGAATTCTTGAGAACGTCTTCTATTTTTCGAGGAATAAGCGCGTCTAAAGACCGGTTCTATTTTGTAACTAAATGAGTCTTTGAAATTATTTCGGTAGTAGTAGTAATTGCTTTATTTGTGATAGTTGCACTTTTTTTATACATCACATAGATATTTTTACAACCGTCGCAAAGGGCCATCGACAGCGGTCCTTCAGCCCTAGATATTCCATTTATTTAATATCTATGTTCCGTTTGTTTTTTATAGTTAAGAAATAACGAAATATGATTATAAAAATTGTAAAAATTACAAGTTAACAGGTACTTGGTGTTTGAGGATTAGATATTGTGAGCAGATTATACAGAATTTAGGTTTCAATTTCGTTGGCTATTGCATCTAATTGTTCAAAAGATGTTTTTTTGGGAAATCTAGTGTGCCGATTTTGTTCTCGTGTCATTCTAATACATAGTTCTTGAATGCTTTCTATTTGTTTACAGGCAAAACTTTTGGTAAGTCTTTAGTCTTTCTCCAATCGGTTGTATTTTTGTTTTTTCATAAAGTATGGAGTTTCTTGCATTGTACAAAGGGCTTAGAGGATGTCTGAATCGAGTCAATTGTCTAATGGCTGACCTTTCTGCTGTTTCTATAATGTTTCTGTTTTTTGTTCTACCGTTGAGCAATATAGGATGACCGTATTCGATTATTGGACGACAGATACATTTATAGATGTGCGCTGCTTGTTTCATTCTCATGTTCTGGTTTTTAAATGTTATGCTTCTAATGTGTGTGGCCCTGTTGATGATTTTTTACAGTTTTTCAAGTGTTTTATGAGATTTAGTTTGTTGTCTAATGTGATTCCCAAATATTTCGCTTCGGTTTTGGGTACTATTTCGATGATTAACATTTTAACTGTTAGAGATTCTTCGGAGAGAGAGTGGTTAAATATTACAAGTTAAGGTTTGTTCGGATTCGGTTTGAGTCTCCATTTTTTAAACCATTCTCTATGTAAGTTTATTGATTCTTGAAGTGAGGCTATTGTTTTTTTCATATTGTTTTGATGAGCAATGAGCACTGTGTCGTCAGCATATTGTATTATATATTGACGTGGGTCTATTTAGTTATTGTGATATAAATCGGAACAGTATATATTGTAAAGTGACGAAGAGATAGGGAAGCCTTGTGGAACTCCTTGGTTGGGCGAAAATACTTGCGACTTCACACTTTCTATTTTGATCGAGAGAGTACGATTGAGAATGAAGTTTTTAATTATTAGAAGCAATTGAGTAGGGCAATTTAAGTGCTTTAGTTTATACAGTAAACCTCTGTGCCACACGCTGTCGAATGCTTTCGCAATATCTAAAAAAGTGCCACCGATTTTGGATTAAAGATTTTGTTGGCCCCTACGCTGGAGAATAAAATCATGATTGCGTCAAGTGTCGATTTTTTATTTCTGAATCCAAACTGGAAGTTGGGAATATTGCTTCCGACAGCTTCTTTTGATCATTCTTTCGTAGATTTTGCCTATAGATGATAGAAGTATGATTGGACGATAACTTTCTGCTAAAGTGTGATTTTGGTTTGCTTTGGGTATTGTAATGATCACCCCCGTTTTCCATGTCGACGGAAATATGCAGTTTTCCATATAGATATTTAATATATTCGTGATAAAAAGAAGGACCGGTCGTTGGAGCTTTTTAATTATACAAATGGGTACGTTGTCAGCGCCTGGAGAAGTGTTTTTGCAATTTTTGAGAATTTTTTGCAGTTCAATGAGAGTGAAATTATTTTTTTTTACCCAGTTGACTTTTCGATGTTGTCGATTTTTCATTTTTGATGTTTTTGAGTGTTTATTTTGTTTTTATTGCGTAAATGCAGTCTAGTATTATTTTAGTGACAATGAAAAATATTTCCAAATTGAATATTGTTTTTAAAGCGCGTAAAAATAAATTTCACGTTTGCGAGAGTTTCGCTCGAGTGCTTCAGGAGGGTTGGGAATCACGTTAACACACGAAGGTGCAACTGTGCATTGAAAAAAAACTGGAAAGAGGGTAAACGGGTATTGAATGCTTCACCACTCGATGAATACGCGTGTGTATAAAATGCACTCATATGTAAATATACGAAATACGCGCCATGCCCTGAGAGCAGCAACGAGAAAATAGAAGAGTGTGGAGTAATGTTTGCATAAAAATATATGGGCTGTTCCAGATCAGATGAAAAAGGAAAATTTTTATGAAAACAATTTCAATGTTTTTTTTAATTATTATTTTATATACATATTAATTGTAACTACTTACCAAAGTATTGAATAAATTTATGGAAATTAACAAGAAATTTGTTAAATTTAAATAAGAATGAGCCAAAAATTTAATTTGTGGAAATAAATTTTAAAGGGCTCAAACTACCAGCGATCGATCTGCTTTGAATTTATATACTTGCTCGGTTTGACCCTCGATTCTTAAGTCGTGCATAAAAGAGAGATAGACAGAGACAGAAAGAGGTCAACGTTTTTCAAGATTTTTTTCCCCCTGGAAAACGATCGTTGGAATAATAATGGGCGCAATTACGCTGCCCGGATGCGATTACCACAAAAGATCCTTCTCGGCCATCCTTAGCTCCAGACTTCGCATTTACTTTTCATTTCTGCAAACCCTTTTTTCTCTCTTTTCCTTCTTATTTTTACGGTTCTCATTATTCACTGGCGAATCAATCATAGATAAATTACGACACGAATATTGAGGCGAGTTCTTCAATAAAAAATAAGTCACCAATTTTTTTTTTATGCAACAAAATTAACAGCTACAATTTTTTTAAATTAAATTGTAATAGTATTAAATTATATATTTTACTTCGATTCAATAAATCTTGCGATTCATCAATCTTGACTGCTTTCGTTTCGCAATTTTTTTGCATCGAAGTTTACCAGTGTAAAAAAAAATAGCCCGAAGCATCAGCTCGAAAGGTGCATCCTCATGCGATATATTTCTTTTGGTAACGTTTTTGCAGCGTATTATTTATTATGAATTTGCTCTCGTTATCTGATTACTGATGGTATCGAAACAGTGTATCTCGCGTTTCGTTACCCCGGGCTCGTCGTTATGGTAATCTGCGAATATCATTGATAAAAAAAAACATTTGGTATGTAATCAATGTTTGTATTCTCGACATGAAAATGTGTAACGTTATTCTATAAAAATTCTCTTTTTCATCTCAATAAAATAAAAATTCAACAATTGCTCTTAAAAATATTCGAAAAATAAAACTTTTTTATTTTGCGTGCAGTTCACATTTAAATTTGCAAGATACTTTTCATTCGATCCACTTTTTTCATTTTCCACCTTATTTATTTAATTCGATCCATAAATCCAGGCAGAGAAAAATCCGCAAGAAAGTGAGAGTTCTAAAAAAAAGATAAAGAAAAAAGAAAATGGGAAAAATAAGTATCAGAACACAGTCGAGTGGATTATCTCGTTGGATAATAATTCTTGGAGATAATTCGGAACCCGTTCCCAAATACTTGGCAAAGCAAAGCGTTTCGAGGTGGAGAGACTAAAGGCAGGGAGGGAAAGAAGGAGAAAAGCCCACCCACGGTGTCGTCGGACGAAAATGAAAGAAGCAACATCATCGGTGGCCAAAGACTTCGAGAATCGCCGAGTTTTGCTCACAGCTGCTGATGAGGCTCGAGATCAGCGTCCTTGCTTTTCGTTATTTCACAATTTCGACTATGTAACAAGCGCGATTTGAGAGAATTAAATTCTTGCGATTACCTCTCTTCTTTCCTTTCATTTTTCTTGCCGCTATCACGTGTGAAGTGATTTCGTAATTTTCGTAAGAGCATGCGTCCTTTAAAAAGTAAATAATGTACGTGATTTTGATTTATTTTTGCAAGTCCTATTTAAAATGTAAAAAAAAATATTTTTCCAATGATTATTCGAAAAGTAAATTTATCGAATGTAATTCAAAGCACGTAAAATTGATTGTAACGCTCGCCTTTGGTTTGCATTCCAACTGTCACACACTCAATTTCAATCCGCTAAAAAGTCACCAACTCATGCGCGTCTTCATAGTAGTCAGCATTCGCTCACTTTTTGTACTCGAATCGCACAATTTTTTTATCTGCGTAGACGATATTTTTTCATCATAATAAAATAATTTCGAAACACACTCGAAAAAAAGAAATAAAAATTTTATTCGCTCGTATTTCGATAGAATTCAGTCCGGAAGTGGGACTTTCGATGAGTAAAAATCGATGGGGATGAAATTCATACCGCATATACATGAAAAAGGAGGGCACGAGCGAAAGAGAGGAAAAAAGCAAAAATGAAAAAAAAAGTGGAATAGCTATGAAACGAAGTGGGTTGGGCCACTTTATTTCAACGGCGTTGCTGCGGGGAGGCTGAAAATAAATTTGCAGAATCGTCTGCTCCAGGCAGGAGGAAAGCTCTGCTTTTTTTTCATTATTATTTTATTTCTGATTCTTCGTATCTCTGTTATTTTTACGAATTATTTTCTCTTCATTTTTTCGTGTATCAGCGAGCCCAGAGAGCTTGCATCCATTTTTGCGAATCGGAAGAGCGAAAAATTTGTGTGCTGGAAACGCGAACAAGCCGACTCGCTATTCAAACGCGATCCGTGTTCAATGAGACGATGACGAATCCGCAGTAAATTTACGGCCTCTTGGGCACGAAATGTCGAGAGGGGTAACCGAGAGCGAGAATCGAAGAGAAAGAGATCGAGAGAAAAGAAGAGAAAGAGAGAGAGAGAGAGAAAGGGGGAAAACGCATCATGATTTTCATTAGCGATGATTATTGTAGCGTGCGTACGTCCGCGAGTGCTGATACACGCCCCGGAGGGGAGAATCGAAGGGAGATGGGGCAGTCACGTGGCGAGTCACCGGGCAGCCGTTCCTGCCACGCTTTATCTTCTTTTTTTTACTTTTATTTCTCTCTTCTTCTCTTATTATTTCTTACTACAGTCCTCTTTATTATTTGTTCACGGTTGTTGTTTTTTTTCGCCTCTGTCACTCTTCGAGACCCCATTCGTGACACGCATCTCTCACTGTGCGTTTCCTACTTTTTCTCTCTGTCTCTCTCTTTTCTCTTTTTTTTCAATACTCCGTCTCTCTGTCGAACGAGATTGACGCAACGAATTTATCAATTACCATTATACCCCGGAGGCATTTGTCACGCAAGCTCGCAATCGAATTTTCTGATTTTATTGCCTACGATCCTCGCTCTTGATCGTTTTACTGCCAGAAACAAAATCGAAAGGAAAACGTCACTGCGCTGACCTTTTATCTTGCAATAACATTTAGCGTTGCAAAAATGTTTCTGTTACTGATGATTTTTCTTTAATTACGAGCACATTTTAGAACAAGCAGCTCACTTTTTGTGTAATATGAAACTTTTCGTTTCCAAGGCAAACAGTAATCGATTATAATCGATTATAATAGAAAATGAATAATTATTTATTAGATTATGTTTGTGCTAACCACGTTGAGTACATGAATTTTAATTTTTTTTAATGACTTAGATGCGTGAGAAGCAAAATCGTGAAAATTTAATTTCCGGATTTGCGTAAGAAGAAATTTATCATATTGACTGTGAATATACAAGTATTTATTTCCGGCTAGGAATTGAACAATTTCATGCATGATCAGGCTATATATAGATCAGATATGCTAGCCTGCTAGACTACCTTAATTTAGGCCTAATCTAAGCCTGATCTGAATACATGCCTATGACGAGCCCACTTCAAACAAAAATTCGCGTATTCTGGGAAGATCTCGTCAAAACCTGATCAGTACCCGAATGGTACCTCATGATGGATTTCGAATTGGCACGTTTTGAATCAAGGTAGCCTGAACCAGATATAATCCGCCAAAAACTTTCATTGATCCGATTTGTTGAAAAACTTGTCGAGTTGCAAAAAATTTGTAAAATTTTCAAATAATTCCCAAGTATAATCGTTAAACGTAAAATCCTTCGGTGCTAACTTTCCTGGGGGCAATTGGCCCCTGGGTGATCGAATGAGGGTTGTTTCTCTGTTAACAGCAGAGCGAAACAGGCACGGGTCGCGCAAAGATTCTTCGAAGGGATGAGGAAAGGGAGAACGATCGAGCACCTCGGATTTTTGAAGTGCGAGAAGGACAAAAGTTTTGATGTGTGTGCAAAAGCCCTAAAATCGTTTACAGCTATAGGGCAAAGAGCAGAACGGAGAGAGAAATAATAGAGGAAGGGGGATGATGCACGAGAGGTCTCGGGATCGTCGTTCCACCATTTTGGCCACCTATTCTATCCCAATTTCGAGTGAGCCCGGCTCTCGAGAGAAAGAGGCGAAACGAGAAAGTGTGCGAGAAAATGTTGGAGAAAGAGATAATATGTATTCGCGAGAGGAAGATATAAAGCATACATGTGTGTGAGGGAGGGAAAATCGAGGGATGGAAACTGAAGAGGAAAAGGGGTTGGTTTGGCAAGCTTCGGCACAATGCTTTTCCCGGAACAGAAGCTGAAGCTAAAGCTCTCCTCCTTCTCCACCCTGGTACGAGCTTTCGGCTCCCGTTGACGAGGGGAACCGAAGAGAGGAGTCAGGGCTGGGGGTATAAGTTATGTTATGGTGTGTCGGGGGTCGCGGTAAACGCTGTTTTCGCGTCGTTTGCCACGTTCGTAATAGACGACCGCGAGCTAGACTCCAAGGGAGGAGAATTTTGCTCGCTATTACAAGCGGATGTTGTTCCCTCCCGCACACGTCTCGCTCCACCGTGACACGTACCCGGAACGTACGTGCAAATTATCGTGAATGTGGAAAATCGTGTTCCACTCATATTCGTGTACTGTGAAAGGAGATCTCGAAAGTAAATATTTCTTTTTATTTATTTTACGGATTTTTAAATTATGGGGAATTAATATGAAGACTAAATTTCGGGTATAAATTATAGAAAAAAAAAAATTTCTGATGCAAGAAAGTTTTGCAGGTAAAATAATATGACTCGTTCATTCGATAATTTATAAAAAATGTGATATAGGGGAGACCGGGGCAAGACGGCCCACTTAAGACTTATTATTATTCTTGGTGGCTTTTAACCATCAAATTCATTTACTCTCATCCAATTTTGA
>JAPYYX010001498.1:0-27661 GCA_030522605.1 Cremastinae sp. B BG-2022a | reverse complement strand
CAACTTTTCTTAATGAAGTTAAACGCTTAATCCACTTTAAATGTAAGAAAAACGAGGTACAAAATTTCAATATCCCCACTCCCGATAGAACTACCTTAATGCTCTTCCGAATTTTTATGACAATTCATTTATTAATTTATAAATCCGTAATTTACGAAATCTGGGTGGTCACGTGGTTACTAAATTTCGGAAAAGTTACTAGATTTCGGTTTATTTACTAATTAATTACTAAATAACATATAAACAAATAAAATTACTAAATAACATATTTACTAATTAATAAGTGAATTCTCATCACAAATTGGATCAGAGCGCCGTTTTTTGGATCGAAAAGATTGTATCACTGCTTTCTTGAGCTGTATTTTGCAATATTGAGGGAGAAATCCCTAGAAAAAAAATCACAAGGGGTCAGTGCGAGTTAAATTTTTTATTACGGATTTCTTCATCAATGATTCGATGTATCAAAAAATGATGGGACACATTTTTTGTAGAGTGTTGCATTCCCTAAAAAATATGTTTGAATAATTTGCATCCATTTATCTTTTTGAAAGCTACAGCAGGCTGAAGATAAAAAATACCCATGTTATTTGAATGGGAAATGGAAATTCGCGATGAGTGACCCCTAACGCGAAGGAAAAAAGAATTTAATATTTTTGAACCAGTCCAATATATATATATATATATATATTTTTGAAGAAAATATAAATAATAGTACAACAAATTCATCAATTATAGGCAAATCTTAGTTCAAATCTTTTGAAAATAATATTTATATTTTTTCAGGATTTTATTTCACATATCCATTCCTGTCGAACAAAGTTGAGTTGCATACTGAAGACAATCACGTCGAGCCGATATACAAGCATCTCGTTCACACAGATTATCCGAAACTCTTTTTCGTGGGTTTGCCAGTCGCCGTCCTATTTTACCGGATGGTCAATCTTCAGGCGCAGTACATTCTCGGCGTGCTGGAGGGAGTCGTGAGTCTTCCTTCGTCGCAAATGATGCGAGAGGAGTTTCAGCGAGAGAAAGAGGCTCGTATCAAGGAAGGAACACTGGTTAGAAATTATTTTGAAATGTAAAAATATTACTTTTTGTACTTGAATTATTGAAGTGAAAACTTCTTATGGGGGGTTATGCTAATATTTATGAAACGGTGTTTAAGTTACGGGTACTCTATAAACCTATAAGTTTACAGCTTCTAGGACCCTTTTTCTGTCCTTGTTATATCGTGAGCATAGACGTCGATACTCGTCCCTTCCTCTCTGACTTTTTCTCTTTCATTGAAACATAAGTGTTGAAAAAAAGAGGCAACGTTAGGACTTCGGCACTCCGTTTACCTCTGTCACTGTCCCTCTCACTCACTTTCTATGCGAGCATTCAAGAATAGTCGGTTTCGTATCGAGACTCGGCAGAGAGAGAGAGAGATGGGTACAGATTTCCCTCTCTTCCGTCCTATTTAAATGATTTAGCCAAATTTGTTGCTCCTTCCTCGAAACCGTCTCGAAGTGATAATTCGCCGACCTTTGCGATTCCTCACCACCACACAGTTATACATATATAGGAATACTTTTTTATTGTCAGCATATTACTTTTGACATTCATTGCTAGCAAATATAAAATCATACTCGAGGGACGGTTTCAAGAAGGCGCTGTGGAAATATTCATTGATACGGACTCCGTATGAATGGTCCTAGTATAGCCATATATTTGCGTTCATGTACTTGCAGGATTATTGTTATTATTATATTTTTATTATTAGTATTTTTAAAATCGAGAATTTATTGTATCACATCGGATGTGTAAATTGTCTTAATGGAAACCATGGCATAAAATCAACCACTCAATCTCTTTCTATATTTCTTTCCCTTGAGAGCAAAACCCAGATTTCGTAAATTACGGATTTATCAATTACCAAATGAAGTGTCATAATAAATTGGACCGTATCGTCGTTCTTTGGATCAAAAAGAATGAATCGCCGCTTTTTTGAGCTGAATCTGTCAATATTGAGGGAGAAATCCGTAGAAAAAAAATTTCACTGGTGCTGGCCCCTTGTGATTTTTCTCTACGGATTTCTCTCTCAATATTGAAAAATTCGGCAGAAAAAATCGGTGATGCATTCTTTTCGATGAAAAGAACGGCGATACGGTCAAGTTTTTGAACAGAATTCACGTATTGATTAGTGAATATGTTATTTCCGAAATCTAGTAACTTTGAGGATTGTGATTGCTCTTAGGGCAATGGCAGTCACGTGACCACCCAGATTTCGTAAATTACGAATTTATCAATTAATAAATGAATTGTTGTTTTTTTTTTTTTTTTTTTTTTTTTTTTTTTTTTTTTTTTTTTTTTTTATTGCACAAAAGAGTACAAGATATACAAAAAAAGAAAGAAGGGAGGCCTTGGGTGAAATCCCATCTAGCCGCTAAATGAATTGTCATCAAAAATTGGACCAGAGCGCCGTTCTTTGGATCGAAAAGAATGTATCACTGCTTTTTTGAGCTGGATCTTGCGATATTGAGGGAGAAATCCGTAAAAAAAAAATTTTACTCACGCTGACCCCTAGTGATTTTTTTCTACGGATTTCTCCCTCAATGTTGCAAAATACAGCTCAAAAAAGCAGTGATATATTCTTTTTGATCCAAGAAATGGCGATACGGTCCTATTTATGTTCAGAATTCACTTATTAATTAGTAAATATGTTATTTCCGAAATCTAGTAACTGTTGGGTTTTTGGCTTCCTTTTGGCTTCCATTGCTCTTAAGAGCAATGGAAGCAAAAGCAAAAGCAAAAAATATAAGCTATAATTTAAAAAAAATTATACAAAGTGTTGGGTGGAAAAAATTAAAGAATAATGAAAAGTACATAATATTATACAGTCTAATCGAAGATGCTAACTTGCTAATTTTTTTTTTCATAAACATTTTTTTTTCATAAAATTTTCATAAATTTTTCATAAAAATCGGAATAGGTTCAGTGAATATAATCAGAGATGTAACTAATTTGGAAAAATTAGAAATTCTAGTTTCCATTCCGATATATAGCGTGTGGATGCCACACAAATTACTTAAGTTTATTCGTTGTTTATTCATTATTGTCTATTTCTTTTATTCTTCTCGTGGTTATATAAAAATTTTTTTGGTTTATATGTATACTAATTGTAAACTTTTACTGTTTGCAGGTCAAGCACTTGAATAATCTGATTGTGAAAAATCGACAATGGCCGTACTACGATGAGCTCGCAAGAGCCGTGAACGTTACTCCAATTCCTCGTATTTACGGAAAGATTAATGAGCACATAAATGAGGTGATGTCGACGAACTTCTCGATTTATAAAAATTATCGATACAGTATCCTCGACAATGACCATTTTTCCGCCTGTATCGTCCTATCCGTTTAGGCCATGTTGACAAATAATAATAATAATAAACAATCGTTCAAAGATTTTAAGAGCAATGGCAGTCACGTGACCACACAAATTTCGTAAATTACGAATTCATCAATTAATAAATGAATTGTCATAAAAAATTGGACCGTATCGCCGTTCTTTGTGTCGAAAAGAATGAATCGCCGCTTTTGTGAGCTGAATTTTTCAATATTGAGGGAGAAATCTGTAGAGAAAAAATTTTACAGATTTCTCCCTCTATATTGAAAAATTCAGCTCAAAAAAGCGGTGACACATTCTTTTTGATCTAAGGAATGGCGATACGGTCCAATTTCCGATGAGAACTCACTTATTAATTTGTAAATACGTTATTTCGGTTTTGAGAGAGAAATCCGAGACCTACGAAATCTGGGTGGTCACGTGATTGTGATTGGTCTTAAAAATTTCGATGTGTTAACCCTTCGTTTGTTTTTCGTTACGAAAAAAAGATTATATCGGTTGTTTATGTCTTTTCTCGTTCTGGTTGACTCCATGTCTTTTACTTCTTCTCTGTGTTTCTCATTAAAAGAAAAATAAAGGAAATAACGAAAATGTAAACGAGATTTAATTTGTTATTCTTAAAAACGAGAGGAAATAAGTCCGAATCGTCCGAATCAAAAAGAGGTAAATATCACGAATTTCTGTCAATATTTTTATGAGAAAGTGTCCTTTTTTGTGAGTAGGTGATAGTTGAGATTATTTGCTAATCTTGAGAAGAAAATCAATACATCAAAATAATTTGTCCGTTGCATGGACCCCTTTTTCATTGAGTTTTGAGATAAAATAGTTTCCATGCAACTGATTCGTGAATCCCCTTATTGCAATAATCTGAGAACGGGGGGGCGGTTTGGTTCTTGGGTGTGTCACCTAAATCCAAACCCTACTTTACTTTTTAATTATTCATTTATTTTGTTTTATCTATATAAAAAAAGGAATGCTGTCCGTTGGTAAGGCCATCACTTTTTTCAAAATGTTCGCAATAGTCTGGATAAGGTTTTCACGTCAGAAAAGATTGCAAAAGTTGCACGCAAAACTGCAACATTCATGAAAACAATGAAAGTACATTTTTCGATTGATTTTCGATCGCTATAATAAATCAACTGATAGCTATCACATATCATTTGATAGCTATCAGTTGATGATCAGACAGTTATTGATCCATAAATTGTCAATTTGATGCGAAAAAAAAAATTTTGTGGTTCTATCGTACAATGAATTTTGCAGTCACCATCACGTCCGAAATCAACCGAGTTTTGAACGCTTGTTTACATAAAAAAAAAGTGAATAAATTGTCCATTTGTAATTCAATTATGATCGCAAATCATGAAATAAAATCCACGATATTCAATTGAACTGACTCAATTCAATCACATTCTAATGCCGAAATGTGAAATTAAGAATCATCTATAACTAATCAATGAAAAAAATTTTCGTGTTCTCAATAAATTTACAGAAATTTACAAAAGGGCCATTGAAAGAAAATTTATTGAAATTTGGGATAGATATGTAAAATGTTTATAGAAAATGTTTAGATAGATGTTTATATATAGATAGATAGATTATAGAATGTGTGTAAAATTTGAACAGGCTTCACCGACCGAAAAATCGAGATACTCGTCGTTGACATCGTGATATTTAACACGGACTCTTATGGGAGGTTGCGAAAAATGACGATTTTCAAGAATAAATATCTTGATTTTTCAGTCGGTAACAGCCCCTGAAATCTGAAAACGCAGTTGTACATATGACATCAAAGGATATTTCTGCAAATGTTCAGTGAAATCTAAAGGTAACTCTTTCATGCAAGGAATACCTTAAGGATGAACTGGAGATAACTCGAAACAGTGGTAAAAATCTGAAAATTTGATCATTCGCGCATAATAGAATTCTACTGATGCTTTTGTATAAATTTCAACTCAATTTACTAAATCATTTAAAAGTTATAATAAAACGAATATTATACGCATTTTTATATGGATTCATCGAAAACGAAATTATAATAAATTATAAATATTAGAAAAACGGTTGTAGTTACTTGTAAATTTTTTCTCAAGACGTTTGAATATTAAAAAATCTTTCTGCCAAATTTCATGAACTTGTACCAAACAATTTTTAAGAAATTATCCACTTATGACAGCAAAAGAAATTTCCACTCCAACGGAACGTAAAAATTGATTAAAAATATTAATAACCGAATTTAAACAATTTTGTCTAAATTTTTTGTTTTTTAATTGCTTGAACAACAAATAATATGGAAATTCTTCACGAAACATTATACACCTATTGAGTATCATTCTAAATATGACGATAAGAAATTTCATCCTTCTAACAGATAAACAAAGACTAAATTTTAACAATTCAGTATGGGAGAGTCATTTTTGTCAGGGATTATACCTCCAGTTTATCCTTGAAGATAATCTGATACAAGGAATTTAAAAATTTCAAAAGTTAATTTCAAAAGTTAAAAAATAATAATATTCAGGACAAAGAGCACACAATTTGTCCAGGATGAAATGAATGAGGTCAAAGTGTCTTATAATCGTGGAAAATTAATAGGAGTTGGGGGTTGAGGTATGCCAATTACTCGAGCAGAGACAAAATTCGCGAGCGCGCACACGTCATCCGGTTAAGGCATGATGAAGCGGAGGGATTTTGTTTTCGTAAAATATAGCTATGTATATACATATATATAAAGAATTCGACCGCATCGCATGTTTCCGACCAGAACTTCGATCCTGGCGGATGGTGTGAGAGCTCGCGATGCACAGAAAGAGAAAGACGGAGAAAGATAAGGAAAGTGAGCTTAGATTTCAGGGACAATTCTCTCATATCGACCTCATCCTCTTTTCTAACAAGGACGTGACCTTGAACAGTTTCAGAACTTGACAAATATATCAATAATCATTATGATCTTATTATTCAAATGAGAACATTCTAGATAAACTTCGCGTTTTTCAACTGAATTTTGAATTTGAATTACACTTTGAATTAAGTCTTATCGCATCAGTTTGTAGACAATTATTTTTTGTTGATGAATTTTATTAAAATATTGTTATAATTAAAATGAAAAAACTCATGAAATGTGACTTCTTTCGACCGTTTACTACATTTCTTTTGAATTAAAAATGTCATCGTCTCATTTTATAGACAATTAAATTATTTATCTCTTAACAGAAATGAGTTTTTATTTCTTTTTTTTCGCTGGATAAGTTCTGATATTTTTAAAACTTCACATAATTTTTAATTAAAAAAAATATAAATTATTTTTATGTAAACAATTTTGTAAAAAATCTCAATTACTTGAACTTTGGTTGAATTAAAGTAAATAAAAACAATTGACTTACTTCCATTTTTCATAAATTGATTGGGCTCGTAAGTGAAGCCGCTCTCCTCGAGATTCCCACCGCAGCTTGCATGCTCGCCTGGTGTCTGCAAATTTATTATTGTTTTTATGCTCCAACTCTGAAATTGTTCAATGACGTTTTTCTTGATCAGCTGCGCGGTACTGGGCCGTGCCATCGCGAGAACGTCGTCGGTCACCCTGAACAAAATCATTTTCAAAATCTCCAAATGCGTTTCCACTCTCCGATATTCATTTATAAAACTTTTTAAGCGAAGAATTCTCTTTCAGGAAAAGCAGTCTAAATTTAATTTTGCAGTGGTTTCATCAATATTGAGAAACGTTAAATAATACTTCTTTTCAATGGAAAAACAAAAACGATAAAAAAAATTTCAATATTTACAATAGAATAAAAATGCAAAAAAAGTTTTTTAGTCTTGATTGTTTTTGGAGTAAATTTTTTTCTTTTTTGAATTATACATTAAACAAAAATAAAAGGTAAAATTTAAAAAATAACAGAATAAAATAATTATAAATAAAATGTTCTCACCAATGGGAAAAAATGTCTTGTATGGCCATGTGTACTGGTCGCCATGCTTTTGGATTTTCGTATTTGCATCTTGAACCCCCGCAAAAAATGGCGCATTGTATCGCGATGGGGGTAAGCTTGCGTAGATTTTCCGAGAGTTTATTGTATCCAGCTGGCACCACGCACAGATCTAATCCGTGCTGAAGACCCGCTGGTACCAGCGAGCTCACATCCATTCTACCATCAATTAAACCACTTTATTTCTCCTCATCGTCCTTCAAACTTTTACAATAAAAAAATCAACAATTCCAGTATCACTTTCTTTCTCCAAACAAAATCAAAAGAAATGTAATTTGTATTATTCCAAAATAACTGAGCAACCAAATTAATAATTATAAAATTTTTAAGATGTTTATTATAATTTATTGACTGAATTATTCAACAAAAATTATATTCACTTTTTTAGAAAGTTTTCAACATAATTTAAAAAAACTTAATTTTTTAAACTCACTTTTACAAAAAAATTTCCGCGACGGTGACCCATCGCATTACCCAAAAAAAAATTAATATTTTATTACGTGTATACGCGTTAATTTATTTTTCTGTTTTCGTTTGAACGCAACAGAGAATTTGGTGTTTTCGTATGATCGAAAAGGGAGAGAAGAGACCGCAAGCTCGAGACCGTGCTTCGTGCGCGAAACAACGAGACAGACTGGAGTCCTGCCAGGTACGGCGATGGCTCGCGCTTGAATGATCGATGCAAGCGAAAACGGAAGAGAGGAAAAAAAGAAAAAAAAATCCTAAAAAAACGAGTCCCTTGTGGCAGGTCTGAAATGAGGAAATTTGAGTACGACATCGCGTGTCGCGCGTCTCCAAAAATGTATTTTCTCTGATTTTATCACGACTGAACGAAATTTTATTAAATCTGACGATGCTCAATTTTTTTCTGTTTCACCTTTTTTTTGTGGGGGGTCTGACGTCATCGGAGCCAACGCGAATTTTCACGATTTTCATTTCTCCCCTCGATCCTCGTTTTTCATTGTTTCTCGAATTTTTTGTTTTCTTCCAATAACACATTTAATTTCTTAGTAAAATCGGTACATTTTTACAAGGCAACTTATCATATAATACTTCTTAAATTAATCGTGTATTCGATATAATGAAGATTTCTAGTAGAAAGAATTTGTTTATCATGTTTCAATTTTTTTTACTTTTTTTCTCTCGTTTTTCTTGCTGTTGCTGTTCATCGGTACCTATTTCACATGAAAAATCATAAGCGGACAATCCATCGGGCGTTTCGTGAAAAAGAAAATTGTATCGGAGTTCGTGTTTCGTGATTTTTTTCATATAATTTTTTTTTTGATATTCGGTTGAGTTATACAATTATTTTCTGTTTTTATTATCCTTAATCGTTACTTCCTTCATTATTTTTCATGCTTTTTTTATTCTTCGCTTCGTCTCTCCTCATTCTTAGCAATGTTCATTATCATACGAAGGTATGTAATATAATACTGGTATGATGTGGAATTCGTTGGTAGTTCGGCCCTTCTTTAATATTATTTTATCATTTCAGTTTTATAATGGCACACGGAGCCTTTGGCTTTTTGCTTTCGTTTTGTTTTTCTCCCTCTGAAAAATTCAAGATTTCGTGTCTCCAGTTCGTCTTGGTTTTCGTTTTCTTTGGTTGAGGCTTTTCTTCAAATTTTTCGTCCACGTTTGCACAGTCGGTAAGAGAGCGACCTACATTACCGACCGTGGGAGAGGCTGCCCGCCTCGGTCGATAAGTCAGCGATCTACCTAACCGATACATTTTTTTTAAAAGTGAATGATTTTTTTTTAAATTTTCTCGTCAATTTTTTTTCTCCATTCGCGTCATCTCGTTTTGAACTCGACGATTTCTTCTCGTCGAATATTTTACAGCGCTTGTTAACGAGCTCGAATGGAGAAAAAAAAGATGAGAATGAGCATCTCGGTCGTCAGTTTTTGGTATTTATTCTCTCCGGCCAAGTCTGAAGTTTAGTTTTTTTTATGAAAATTAAAGAAAATTGATTTTTTTTCTTGTTTATTATGATTTTTTTGGCACTATCGACTTTCTAAATGGTTTTTCGTTTTTTCTTTATTTCCTCTGTGCTTTTTTTTTCTATGCTGATATGGTCTGGCACGCTCTCGTTCTTTCTATCTCGTTTTTTTTTTTCGTTCTTCGACTTGTTTACTTCGCAAAAGGCGCATCCGCGCTACTTTGACACGAGAAACTGGGAAAGAAGTGAAATGTGCAGAATCGTTTATTGCGATTTTTCTCTTTTTCTTTCTCTCTCTCTCTTTCTCTTTTTCTTTCTTCACGAGTCCGGGGTTGAGTTTCGTGTTCCCGTACATTTTATTTTGTCACGAGCCAAATTTAGCGTTAGACGCTTTTTTTCCTCTCTCACTTTTTCTGCTTCTTCTTTTTTTCTTACAAATCATCACAGACGGAACGAAAAAATGCACACTCGCCTTTATCGATGCATTATTTCATCTTTTTTTCCTCTCTCTCTTTTTCTCTCACTCGCATTCAGATTGCTCCATTCGCAACGATCAAACGATTTTCGATTTTTTTTAACACAGAACGAAAACAATTTTTTTCGGGAATTTCTTTTTTTCTGTCAGATCAACTCGATATCAAATTATTACTTTTTTTCTCTCTGTAAATGCAGTCAAGGACACGCGAGAGCTAAAATTGGATATGCACGAAAATTGAGAAAAAAACAAAGAATCGTTTGAAATTTTTTTTTTTCTTGTATTCCTTTAATTCTTAATACCACTTTTCTTTCTCTTCTTTCTCACCACTCGATTTCTCTTTCCCTCGTCTCTTTTTTTCTTTCCTCGCTTTCTTCTGCCTTTCCCTTCTTCACTTTGACTATTTACAGGCGTGTTTTCTATCATAAGTTATATCAAGTCCTTAGCTCATTATACACAATACATAGACTTAAGAGATAGCGATAGTACGTTACAGTGGGGAACGCTGCTCGAATGGCACAAAAAGTCACTTTTTTAATTATTCTCATTTTTACTCCGAAAGACGAATTTTTAATTAGAATTCGTTCGCCTGAAAACTAAATTTTGAGCCCTTTTTTGAGAGTCGGAATATTTTTAGGGCTAAGGGATTCTTTTTCAAATTTTTCGAAAAAAGTGCCATTTCCGTACCATTCGATATTTCCTTTTCAAAAATTCATCTCGATACTCATTCCCAATTGATTTTCAGCATTTTTTCTTCTTCAGTGATAAGCGCAATTTATCGTAATTTTGATTTGAAAAAAAATTGATTTCGAGGCAAATAATGGGAAAATGACAGATTAGAGGTTTTTAGTAATTTTTTCAAAAAAATTGTATTTCTTTGATAAATTTGTTATTTTGTTACTAATTTAATTGACGGTTTGAAAAAATGATGAATTGCTCGAAGGATGCTGATTATTCGATCTTTCGCTGCTTTGGTTGTCTCTTTTTTTTCGCTCTTTCGGTAAATGAGGGAGAAAGGGTCGATAACAATGGACGGGGGAGCTGACATCTAATAGTTATATTCCAATATACGTATATATATATTAATATATATATATGCATACACAGTAATTTGTAATTTATTTAGTTGAGTTCATAGTATCGTGCTTATTTTTAAATCGACTTTTTTCCTTTATTTCATATAGCAATTTCTTTCTCTCTCGCTTTTTCTTTCACGTTCCGTTTCACCAACGTGTGATCTCGAATCGGTCAACGTCTTCGTAAATTTTGTTTCGAGAAAAAAAATTGTTTATAACTTTTTCAAGCAACTTGAAATCATTTTTAAAGCATTAAATCTCAAATTCCCAAAATTTCATCAATTTTACATTTTATCTACTAAAACTTTATTTATTCGTTTTCATTTTAAATAAAAAAAATCACATTCGCAATTGTTTTGGTGTTCGATTTATTCGGATTAAAAATCTCGGGTAGATCTCGTCGGACTCGTATTTCTCTCCTTCGTGCTCACAATACTCACGTAAAAACATTCTCTCAAAGATCCAATAATTAATCGAAGAACATTTTTATCACTCTCGTATCGTTTCTTCGTCACTCGCCCATTTTTCGACGTTTCGTGAAATCCGTCGCTAATTCTAAAATTCATTCAGTCCCGGACGATCATCGCCATCGACCGATCGATCACCACACGATTTTTTCCTCTTCATTTTATTTTTCATCTCGTTTCTCGTCTCCTTCAAAATTTTCGCACCCCTCTCTGTCTCTCCTTCCCTTTATTCCTAAAAAGACAACTACTCACGAGTGTGGAAATTCGAACGGAATCGTTTCTCTAAGATCTACGATCTCCTCGTTACTTATCAATATTATCTACAACGTGCTTCGTCTTCTCTTCTTTTCGTATTACACAAGAATAAAAAAAGTCGACATCGAGGAAATCGATGAAATCCGGATCACCGTGTTCGAAGGTTTCTCAAAATTTTTTCTAAAACATCGAAACGTCATTTTCATTTTTTATTTTTTTCGCTACCTAACTCAAAAAAATCGACGGTTTCGAATTTCTCGTCTCCTCGCGCCAGAAGAATCTCATTCGGGAGAAAAAAATGGCTTTTTACCCATGAGGTCGCGCATTTGAGAGATCGACCACGTGGCTCGGGGGACCGGGGGACGAAGAAAATGTTCGTGGGCCTTTTCCGAACGTATTTGGTAATACAACGAGATGTTTACGATCTCGTAGCACTATTTATATTTATATATTTATATGTATATGTATGTATATAACATATATAAATTATTTATATAACACATATGTATAGTTATAGATAGTCCGTTTCTATATTTTTCATATATAGACATATGCATTGTATACATAAATCCGTACGAAATGTACAAGGGGGGGAAAATGAATTGAACAACGAAAACGTAAATCCTTGAATTGCCGCGAAAACGAAAAGCAAAATCGTTTTTCTCCATTTTTTTTTCATTCCTCACTCTTTTCTCGCTTCTCTTCCTTCTTTTCTCCTTCTTCTGGGACTAAAGATATGGATCGAGGGATCTGCCATTGCGGTCGAGTCAAATCTACGATATTCGTGACGTGTCGCGTTCCCGTTGGCCTCTACGTTTTTTTTTCTTTCGTTTTTATCGGTATTACTATTAGTATTATTATTAATAATATTAGTGTAATTATTATTAATATAATTATTATTATTATTATTTATTATTATTCCTCGCGTCTGAAAATTCTCGATTTTTCTCTCACTCGCACTCTCTCGGTTCTCAGGCTCAAAATTTTTTCGCACTCTCTCGCTCTCTCTCACTCGCTTTTTTCCGCTTTCTCACTAATTCTTATAATAAGCTTTTTCAAAGTCTTTGAAACCGCTCTCGAACGGTTTGGATATGGTGAGTTGATTTCTTCATTCTCGTTTTCTCGGCGTTTCTCTTTTTTTATTTTCTCATGTTGTCTCGCTCTTCATTTTGTCTCGGATTGCACTCTCGAGGGCGAAGCTCGATTTATCCTCGATTCTTTGTTTTCCTCGCGAGTCGGAACCTCCGGGAGGTTGAATTCGTTACTCAGCGCGGATCGGAGCTGTCGTACTACGCGTCCATCTGGTCCTCGGGACTCATTATGTCCGGGACCATCGACAGATCCTCCGCCATGTCCTCGTCCTGGCCCGAATCCTGACCGTGGGACTCGGGATACTCCCGCTCGTCGACCGCCTCCTCGTCGTGCTCGTGCTCCGTCGGACCCTCCAGTATCTCGCGCTTTATTAATCTCGACAGCTTTCCACCCTCCGGACTCTGGCCTTCCTGCTTTATGTGCACACCGGGTTCATCCAGGTGAGACCTGACAACATTTATTTAAAAATGTGTTAATCTTTTTTTTCACTATTTTAAATTTTTCGTAGGACAATATTTACATATAAAATATTTACTATTTTATTTATTTTAATGTAAGCGATGAATATGTTTAGATACGAAAATTGTATATATTTTTAAAAATTAATTCTTTTTTTATTGAGAATTAAACTGTTTTTTAAATGGAAGATGAATTCAAACATAAAAGGTCACACTGGGGTTCTCTAGACCCAACGTCGTTTTGGGGTGCTTGGCATTTTCTCAATTATTGTGAGAGGGCATAAATATTGTTCACGTCAAAACTAATAATTCGTGGAAAATACGTAGATAGAAATTTTTTTGAGTTTTTTCCACACAATTAAAAAAAAATAAATAAAAGTCTTTGAAAAATTGACCAAATACTTTTTTCATATAAGAGTGTGACCTCCTAGGGTTAAATTGCATTATTATGCATTTTTAGAAAATTTTAATTCATCATTAAATTTTTCATGTTGAAAATCGATGTATTAATTTTATTAGGGAAAAGGTAAATAAAATAGAAATTTTAATTGAATATAAGATTTTTTTAACATTAAAAAATTTTCAAGTCAGTTGACTATGTTTGTAAAACTCAAACATCTTTAAGATCAAAGGTAATAAAATAATTGTTTTATATAAACGATTCATAAATTATTTCAAATGTGACTCAATTAACTATTTTTTAATATTCAAATCAAAATTATTTTTTTTTCAGGTTTTAAATCAATATTTACATTAAATCATTGTGAGGTAGAACGTGCTCCTTGTCGGGACTCGTTGCTGTCGACGTGCACATCGAATTATTGAGAAATCCCATGTTCGACTCACCGAGCGCGGCCTGAAAATACTCAAATTGCATTAGACCATTAGTCATCATCAGATCGTTCTTCAAAATTTCTATAAAAACTAACCAAAAATCTCCAATAATAAAATTTCTTTTTTGAGATACAAGTGGAAAATGAAAAAGTGAATCTTTTAAATAATTCAAAAAATAGGTAAATGAAAATTTTTAAAGAAAAATTCTGTGCACGTATTTTGTGTTTAGGGATGGACTGGAGATAATTCGAAACGGTGATAAAAATCTGAAAATTTGACTAGTCACTGATAATACAATTTTAATGCTTTTGTGCAAATTTCAACTCAGTTCACTAAATCGTTTAAAAGTTATAACAAATTAAATATTATACGTATTCGAAATTATAATAAGGTATAAATATCGCAAAAAGAGTAGTAGTTACTTGTACATTTTTTCTCAAGATGTTTAAATATTAACGAATCTATCTGCCAAATTTTATCAACTTGTACTAAACAGTTTTTGAGAAATTATCCACTTATGTGATAATGAAACGAATTTCCCTCTAAAAGTTCGTAGAAATTGATTAAAACGATGAGATTTTGTTGATAATTTTTTTCTACTACCACTGCACGTAAAAAATATTGTTTAAACAATGTTGTGTAAGTTTTTTGTTTTTTAATTATTTAAACAATGAATGATATGAAAATTGTTGATGAAACATTAGAAACCTATTGAGTGTCGTTCTAAATAGCACAACAAAAAATTTTTAAAAACTTTCTAATAGAAAAACAAAGACTAAATTTTACCAATTCAGTTTGAAAAAGTCACTTTGATCAGGGATTGTACCTCCAGTTCATCCTTACAATTTTTCAATTAAAATCAATTTTCATTAAAGTCTTTACATCAAATAAAAAATTCTACTGTAGAATCTGTGAAAAACATCAACAAAATCGTATATTAAAGAATTTTTTGTTACTTTCTTTATCATTATTTTAATTTTCAAAATAAAAGAGCAAAATTTGATGAATACCTGGAGATTGGCATTGATGGCTTCGCCGTACATGGTCGGACTGTGGGTGAGTGTTGGACTCTTCGACGGCACACCCCTGTTCAAATCGAGAGAAAGAGAATCATGAGAAAACGGAGGAAACAGCAGATCATTCAAATGTTTCTAATAAAACATATACAAAGATATGAAAAATCCCTGAAAAGGTTATTCGACATGAGATTGTAAATTACACGTAAGACACATATGTACAGGTGAAAGAGAGGAAAATATTCGTTAGAGAGATAGATAGATAGATAGAAAGATAGAAACGGAGCTGGGGGAAAGAGACAAAAAATATGTACAATATTTATCGAAATAACGATTCGTGTACAGGATATTATAATTAATATTATAATTACACGTATAAGAAAGTGTAGAATTAAAAAATAGTAATAGATAAGAGAGATAAAAAGTGATAAATAGACAAAGGAGTACGAATATTAAGAAAAAAGTAGAAAAATCACAAATATTCTACATTAAATATTAAAAAGTTGAGATAAAAGTGGAAAGATGGAAAAAACGTTTTTGAAAGAGATGAAGAAATGTGAATCTTACCAAGGCAACGTCACGAGAGAAAATCCAACCATTGGACATTGAGCGAGATTAGTTTGAAAAATATTATTTTTAACGTTTTTAATGTCGAGAGTTTTAATTTTGATCGTTTTTTGATATCGATAGCGACGTTTTTGGGTCGATGTAATTTTTTCATTCATCGATCTTTCGACGACGCTAGTGATCGATCGACGAGCACAAAATTTGTGATTTTGCTTATAAAATGTTCCAGGGTTACCTCAGTACCCACCTGTGCCCAATTTCCCTTTTTTTATTGTTAAAATCGTGACCGAGCTTTTTTCCTTCTCGCGAAAATTGATCGTAAATATCGATTTTCGAGAGATTTCTTACTCTCTGATAAAACGTTCGATCATTTCATTTTTTTTTGATCGTCGTTTTTCAGTGAGTCTAAAAAATTGCATGCTAGGAAAAAATGTCCCTGGGAACTTTTATCAAGCGAAATCGAACGTTCTCGGCATTAAAAGATCTACGAATAAAATTGAAAAACGTGAAATATTGAAAAAAGTGAGAAAGATAAAATATTTGTATAAAAGTGTTCAGAATTCGAAAATCACTTCAAAGTTTATAAGTTTCTGGATAATTTCGAGAATTTTAGGTTCATGAAATTATTCCTAAAAACGTACAACATTTTTGAGGTAATTCGAGATTTCGACCTAGAAATGTTCTTTTATACAAAATCGAAAAATCGTAAAAAGTTTCCAAGTCTACGAACGAGAAGATAAAAATAGTAGAAAAATACAAATTTCAAAAAATTCTAGATGCTAAATTTTTACGTATTTTAGAATGTACCTCGATGACTATAAATTGCGTTGGGAGAATTTTCGACATTTCGAGCGAGCGTCGATTCTCCGGCCACCTCGTCCGACTTTCTTCTAATTTCCTCGCAATATTTTATCTCTATTTTCCTTTTTCTTAAACAACGAACACACACATAGGACACTTTACTCATGCGCAGATAGCCGTAAAAAAACGCGATCATTCGCTCGATTGACACATCCGTACGAAAGGAAATTCGCTAAAACTTTGAAGCATTTTGAGAGCCCAAAAAAAAATAAAAAATCATAGAAAAAAATTCTAAGGATCTAGCAAATGGAAATAAAATGCGCGAGAAATAAAATTTTCACTTCTAGATAATATTTCGAATCATGAGGAAATTTTTTTCAAGGTTGGGCTGTGATTTTGTGCTTTGGGGTCGTTCGTACCGGGAAAAAAATTTCTCAGCCACACTTATGCTTTGACAAGACAAAAACGAGGATTAAATAATGATAAACGAATAAACGGAAATGAAAAACAAAAGGCACCACAAAAGCACCACGTAAGCACCACGTAAGCTCGGCGAGTTCCATGGGAATCCAGGGGTCAGGACACTCTGCTTTTTTTTCCTTATTTTATAATTTTTCTCATTTTTTCTCCAGTAATCCTTTTTTTGGGTCAAAAAATCTTCGCGTTTTCTGCCAATCGTCCTCTTTCGGGAATTTTTTCTCAAAGATCCTGCAACGCATTATTTACAATTTATTATTATTTCAAGACTGATAATTTTACTCGCGATAAGAAGTAAATTTAATTTTTTTTTCGAATACATAAATTTTGACGTCATTTTTCACGTGGGAGAAAATATTTTAGAGGAATAATGAATTTTTTATAAAAATTGTTTCGCTCTCTTGAGAATTTTTCTTTTTCAGCAGAGGAGGAGACGTAAGTTCGGGCGCGGGGATCGGATCGAAAAAAAAGAGGAAACGAAAAACCGGAAAGCAGAGATACACTCTAAGTACCAGTCGGCCACTACGAGGATGTATAACGCTTTATTTTTGGTTCTTGGTCGGGTAATCCGGCTCTTTTTGTTTTTGCAAGCATGGATATACTTTCTCGAACATCGTATTATATTCTACAAAAATAATTTGTAGTGGGTATTGGAATTCTACGAGGCGATCGAGGCAGGCAATATGCGTGGAGCAAATTTTTTTTTCATTTTAAATCGGGGTTTATTTTTTTTTCATTTTCTTTCCCGCGAAATCTGGGATGAACCGCGACGAGCCACTCGCTGTATAAATTCTTGCAATTTCCTCGAAATTACGACTTTATGCAATTTTTACCAATGAATAAATAAAATTTATCGAATTTTTGTAATTTGAATAATTATTTTTAAAAAATTAACAACATTTTCATAAAAATATTTTGGATGATTGAATAAAAATATAAGGAAAAAAAGGATGATCAATAAAAAAATTTAACACAAGAATTATTTTTGAATAATTTTTTGAAATCAGCAATTGTCGGCTCGTTAAACAAATGAGCGGTTCCTTCCTGGATTCGAGAAAGACACTTCGTGATAAAACCAAAAATTGATAATCTCTTCGTAATTCATATATACATAAATACGTATATATAAATGAAAAATAAAAGAAAGAAAAGTAAAATGAAAGTCACGGATCTTAGGAGAGTCTCGCGTCAGCCAGCCAGCCAGAATTCTAAAAAGTGGTAGTGCTTACTGTGCGGAGAGGTGGGGTGGAGTGGGTGATGGGGTTGGGTCTAATTTCCTGGGACGGCCGCGGGAAAGATGTCGCCGCTTTACGAACTCGACGTCGTCCACCATCCAGAATGACCCAAAGTCGTCCTCAAAGCGCACAAAACACTTGTGCAATGATAGATTGGTGCGGATCGCGTTCTGTATACACAGACAAGACCACCAAGAAATAGAGAAAAGAGAGTAAAAAAGAGTCAAAAAAGGTTCAGTCATTTTTCGTTTTTCTTTTCCTTTTTCTTTTTTGATTTTCATCCTACGTTCTTGTCCTTTATTTTCTTTTTTTTCGTCGAACCGAAGACGATTTTCTCTCGTTTTTCCTCGCGTCTTCAAAATTCGAGAAAACGCGAATTTTCGAAAATCATCGCGTGGTTTTTTTGCTATTCGTTTTTCTTTGCTCTCGGTTTGTGTCTCTCTCTTTTTCTCTTGGTTGCTGCTCCGTCCATCCGCACACGATGGTCAAAATTTCTCGTCATTCGCTTTTGGACTTGATTTTTCGTTTTTTCGTCTTTAATACGTCATAAGGCAGTAGAGATAAGTATAATAGTAAAATAGTGGCATATTATGTATAAATATAAGATATAATATTAAATACATTAGACAGAGACAGATATAATATATATGTATAGTAAAATTTGTAAAAAAGAGAGGTCAACACAATACCATTACGAGAGAAAATTGCAAAAAGGTGGACGGTGAAAGAATTGCAAAAATTATTAAAAGAACGAAAATATTTTGGATTCCGTCGAACTCGAAGCTCCGTTCTTTTTTTTTTATTTTAACACTACCTGACACGTGCAACGAACATCGAAAACAAAGAACAGAGAAATCCTAAAACCTGATCGCGATTTTTGAAAAAAAAATTTTTTTCAGTTTCGTGGGCATTTTTTGGGCTTTTTTTTACGACGCTGGACTTTTTCTCGAGGGCCCTCACGCTTCACGGGGCGATTCGGGTCCTCCTCCAAACCCCAAATTCCCAAATTTGTTCTCACCTCGGGTTTTTCGTCGAGACACTCCTCGCGGGCCTCTTTTTTTCCCCGTGTTTATTTGCTCTTTACTTTTTTGCGGCCTCTCCTCTCTTTCGTTAGTCGCTGCAAAGCCCGCATGCTTGTTAAGCACACACGCACACACGCGCACGCACATACGCACGCACACGCCTAAAAAATCGGGCGAAAATTATTTCGCGCTCGCTACTCCGTGTTTCTGCACTCGATCCGAAAACTCGATCACTCATCGCACAGTCACACTATTCGATAATTTTCTATTTACACGCACGATTAAAAAATCGACCTTCTCCCTCGCAGTCCCCTCAGTCACGCTGGAGAAGAAAAAAAAAGAGATACCAAACAAACATACGACAATAACGAACGAAATTTTGTTGAGATGTACGCATGAGAAAAAAGAAACGTCACACTCGCCAGAAAACACACATAGGGGCTCGTTATTTTGTTTTTATGGAAATAAATCGACACTTTGCGAACGTTCACACGCAGTACGAGGACGACGAGAAATCGGAGCAAAATTTTTTCCTCGATCGTTGAATACTTTTTTGAAAATATAATTAAAAATATTTTTTTCAATAAATTTTGCTCCGAGCCTCGACACACAGATACGAACAGGACACAAGCGGCGTTCACATCAGATCAGGAATAAATATTTATAAAATACGTAGTATATGTCCTAGAGAATATAAAAACAGTAAATATATATGTATATAAGAAGAGAGATATAATAATAATAATAATAATAATAATGAATATACAGATATATATGTATAAATATGTAAAATAGTGTAAGATTATTTACACTTGGATTACAGAGAGGTATGAGAGAGAGAGAGAGAAAGACAGAAAAGTGGCAGCGACGAGGCGAAAAGTTTCCTCAGCTTTTATCCAGCGGGAAGTAAAGGCACTGGTCGACAAGAATTACGCATAATTTACAAAACTTAATAACTACGAAAAGAAAATGCATTTTGGTGCAAGAAATGCATTTCGGTGCAAAAAAATACATTTTAAATGAAAAAAAAATGCATTTCCAAAATTAAGAAAAAAACATAAATGAACGGTGTCAAAATTCCGCCACGTGCTCGTGTTGATAAACTAAAAAAAGAACAGGTGAGACGACGACCATGACGAAGACGACGATATTGCGATAAACATTTCTCTCTTATCAGCTAAATAGAGAAAAAATAACGAAAAATGGTAAAAAATGGCTACACGTGTAACAATAGTCTAAAATCTAAGTATGAAAAAATATAAAAAGCGATTTGTAGAAAAAGCACGTGACACACATTGATGCAAAAAGTATGAAAGAGGTTGAAGGGAATTTTTTAGTTAATATTAAACACTAATGTATATCTATATATAAATATATAAATATAAATATAAGGAACACTTAATAATAACAATGATAATAATATAATGATAAATATTAGATAGAAAAAAGTAGAATGAAGAGAAAGATAGACGAATCTACGAAATATCGAACGAATAGCTAATTAGTTTAAAAGTCGTAGAAAAGTATTAAATAGTCGGGGGGTGAGGGGAAAAGTATTTCGTCACGAGGGGTGTCATTTTTGCTGTTTTTTTTCTCGGGTCTTGCTGGGAAGAAAAAATTCAAGTTACGATGACGAGAGTATAAAGACATCGAAATGTAAGTGGAGAAATATTTTGCGAATTTCGTAGTTTTGCACATATGTAAAAATATGGAAATATCATATAGAGACATGGCATAGAGGTTTTCATATGAATCATATAATATAAATAATGTTTATATCGAGGTTTAAAATGGTATATCGATAAATAGTGAGATATAGATATAGAGATAGATAGATAGATAGATAGAAAAAAAGGAGAGAATAATTAATTAAGACGCGCGTTTCGGGGGTAACGTACCCAGTCGTGCTGCAAGCGCGTTGCGGACGTCTCTTGTAAAATTCCACCTCGTCCACCGTCCACACGGCCCCTTTCACGTTTTCGACTCGCATGAAACATTTGTGGAGAGACAGGTTGTGTCGCACTGCGTTCTATACAAAATAATACACAGACTAAATAAGCAACGCAAAAACGAACGAAGCCAACTCAATCACGACTCGAACGGTCGGGCTGTTAGTAGTTCTTTTTTTTTCTTTTTTCAGAGTTTCTTTTACTCTCTTTTTTTTCATTGTGACTGTTTTTCATTTTCGACAGTTCTCTTCTGGTTTTTGTGAGCGTTTGGCTTTTTTTTCAATGTGGGTGAGCGTCAGTGTTTCGAGATATGGGACGATCACGTTTTTTCCAATCGTTCCAATTATTATTTTATAATATTTAAAAGTTTCGATTTGTTTTTAAAATATATTTATATAAAAGTGTTTAATATTTTATTGTTGAAATTATAAAATTATTTTTTATGTAAAAATATTTTTTCCATAATTGGAAACAAAATTAGAAAAAACGCAATTCTTTTTTTAATTTTCTGTGAAAAATGAGTATCGTCAGTAAATCGTGAATATTGGGAAAGTGTATAAATATGTAACCACTAACGACCAATGATAACGGTTAATATTAATCGAAATAAAAAAAAAATAAAAGGTAAAAGCTAATCGTGAAAATATTATTTTTCTTCTTTCGATGTATGTCGCGTCGAAATTAGGACTCGAGATGAAACGAAAAAAAAATAAAGATAACAAACATTCGTATGCTGTGTTCGAATGAGAAAAATAAAAAGGAAAAAATCAAATTTATGATTATTTGAGAGACAGAGAGAAAGAGAGAGCTAGATAGACAGATAGAAAGAGATAGATAGAGATAGATAGATAGATAGAGATAGACACGTTATGTGGCATTCCTGTATCTGTTAATGCAAAGAGCTAATGGGTTCACTAAATTCTAGAGGAAAAGAAAAACATCAACAATTATTCATGCCGCAGGGCCGTGGAACAAATTCGACGATCCGGAATATCTCGGAATTGTTTCGTTCGTTTCTTTTCTTCTTGGATTCTGGTCCCCAAAATGGCGATTCGCGTTCTCCAAAATGGCCGCCGGCGTCGATTCTTCCCCATTGCCGCAAGTTCGAATTTTTTGGACACTCTTTTGCATCCCACGTCGCACCGCTACGAAGATCTGAATCCATTTCTGTACCTTGGGCACACTTTTCTTGATGGGAATTTTCCCATTTTTAGAGAAAATTTATTCTCCCTCAAAATCGCTTCTTAATGGTTTTTTTTTGGTTTTTGATTTTTTTTAACACAGAACCATGCGAGGCGAAGCTTTATGGCAAACGTCGATTGCTCACTTGCACACACGCGCACACACACACAGATTCGCGACACACACAGCCACGAGTCCCACATTCTTACCAAAGATTCGATAAACTTCTCATTTATAAAAAAAAATACTGTTTACTTAGAGACTTACTTACGGTCTGCCTTTATTATTTTTAATTCAACGTTTGTCGGACTTTTAAAAACGTTAACGTATTTAAAAATTCTTTTTTGAAAATATTTTTTGATATTTTTTCAAAATATTTCTACGAAATATTAAAAATTTTGATGTGTTAATTTGACGCTTGTCACGTTTTTACAAATTGCAAAAAATTTAGAAAAATATGTTCAGAATATTAAAATAATTTTGATACGATATATTTTTCAAAAAATATTTCTATATAAAAATTTTGTAAGAAATTTCATAAGTTATTTTTATATAATTTTATCTAAAAAAATGCATTAAATTTTTATTATTATTTTAATTTATGTATATCAAAAATATTAAGGCTGATCGTAAATAAATCGCTGAGGAGTAGGAAAAAACCTTATTCAGTCCCCACTTAAATATAAGAGAAAAGATTGCTCTACTCTGATTCCCTTCCAGATCCGAGGGAGGACGATTGAAAAAAAAGAAAAAAAAACAGTGAAACCAAGTGCACAGATCGGTCGTTCGCGAAGATACGAATGTTTTGAGAAAGACGGTGTCGTTCCAAAAAGGGGGGTAGAAAAAAGTGAAGAGAAAAGAGGGACCAAAATTTTCACGCCACGTGACAATTTTGATCCGGGAAGATATATTTTTTTTTTCGTTTCTCTCTGGCGTCGAATCGCTGATGAATTTTCGACAATTCGATCAGCTGATCATCGACGCGTTGTTTTTTTCGTCGACGATTTAAAAAAAAATTTTTTTTTTCGATTTTTTTGGTTTCTACCCTGAAAAATCGAGTCTGAATTGCGAATTTTTCAGCGCCTTTTTTCGATTTTTTTTTTTTTTTGATTTTTTTTACTGTTATTTTGAAAGTATACCTTCCACGTGGCCGCGTTCCGTCGGAAGTAGCAGAAGGTGTTTTGGAACCAGTTGTAAATTTCGTTGAGGGTCAGCTGCTTGTCCGGCGATTCGATGATGGACTGAAATCGTTTAGTTTAACACGGTTAGAAAGAAAAAAAAATGTTAAAAAAAAATTAGTATCGTCCAAGACATTGTTTTGTCCCAGTCGCGGCTCAGTCGCGGTTTTCATTAATTTCGTTGATAAATCATTGACAGACCTGACGTATTAACGATGCGTATGTGAACGGTGGTCTAATATCCGCATTTTTGTAGTACTCGCGATTTCGTTGAATTTCTAAAAACAGAATAAGAATAAAAAAATTACTCATTTATACAAAAGTACCAAATAAAGTCAAATTTTTTTTGATATTAAAATAGTACCAAAATTCCAAAAAAATGTAGGAATTTTTAAATTTTTTTAGAAAGGTCCAATAATTTTAGAATAGCGTGAATCGACAGAGAAAGCAGAGTTAGAATTTTAGTCAACGAATTTTTTTTTTTGGTGAGTAAAAGCGGTTTTTTCGTGTAGAAATTTTTTTTAGGCAAAAAAGTGAGTTTTTAGATAAGAAAATATTTTTAATTTTTTTTTGCTTGAAAGAGAAGCTTTGAACATTTTTTGAAGTATAGATTTGACAGTACCTTGTTGGACATCAAGGCCAGCGCGCTCCAGCATGTAGGGCAGCCCTACACGATGGAAGAGGGCAGGCAGCGCAAGAAACGGAGAAACAAGAGAGAGAAGCAATTGATAAAAGAATAGAGACAGCCGTATTTTTATTTTTATTAACCCCGTGTTAAAATAATTATTAATGAATTACCCATTTTTATCACTCAAAAATTTGTGACTTCGATTTTTGCTAAAATAAATCTTTAAGAAAATGTAAATATTATTTCCGTTCTTTTAAATAAAAAAATAACATTGATAAAATTATTAACTTTTAAACATTAATTTTATTTTATTTAGAAATTTACAAATTAATGATGGTCATTTTTGTTTTTAAAAATTTTTCCAAAAATTAATTTTGATATTTTAAAATACTAAAAAAATTATAATATGAACTAATAAGACTTTTGGACTTACTTTTTTTATCGAATTCGAGAATATTATTTTATTTTTGAGGAAAAAAAATGAGAAAATTCGGTAGAAGCGAGATCGAGAAACGTTTTAGCGATTTCTTTTATAAATATGAATTTTACCTCCTCCGAGGGAATGGGTCGATTTGTCGCTTATTCTTCTTCGTATCGGTCCCGGCATACTGGGCATACTACCAGGCATATTTGGCATTAATGGCATACCCGGTATATTGGAAATATTTGGCATCGGCGGTATCGGCGTGATCCCGGCCGAAGGCGGCAACTGTCCACCCCCGGGTGACCTCACCGACGAGACCAGCGCTGACATCGAGACAGGTGACACCTGCGATCCCCCGAAGCTCGGTGGCGGTTGACTCAACAAGCCCGAAGACAAGCTCAGCTTCGGTAAACTCGAGCCCGTCTTAAATCCAAAAATTAACTACTTTTTTTGTAAACTTTAAATCCTGAATTTTTTGAAAATTTCATTCATACTTTTTTAATTTTTTCTGAATTCTCTCCGTAAATTTTGTCATAAAATTTTTTGCTCATAGTTTTTAAAATTATTTTAAATATTTATACATCATTTTGTGGAAATATTGTTATTTTGATTCAAATTTTTTATTTCATTATATTTATTTATACATTTATTTATAAAATTATTTTGAATTCATTTTTGATTTTTTCCAGGATTTTATTGTGTTATTTATGTACATTAGGGTGAGCCAACAAAACTAACCTTTCCCATTTATGGATTAAAATGAATCTATATATCGAAAAACAAATTCCTGCGCAGGGCAGAATTTGTAGCTCAATTTTAAAAGGTAAAAATAATAGAAAAGGTAAATATGTAGTTGTAGCGTTTCTGTATTGAAAATATTTATATTTAATGAAAAAACTTACATTAATGAAATAAAATACTCAAAAATATTATTTATAATCTAGATTTGTTAAAAAAGGAGTTTTTGCATTTATTTCATTTTTTATTGGAAAACGTAATTTATGATATCTGGTCGGTCACGTGACTGTCATTGCTCTTAATAAACACAAAATCTCGTTTTTATTAACAAATCTAGATTATAAATAATATTTTTGAGTATTTTATTTCATTAATCTAAGTTTTTTCATTAAATATAAATATTTTTAATAAAAAAATGCTAAAACTGCATATTGAGCTTTTTTTCACTCTTCATGACCTCTGAAGATGTGAATTTTTGAATTAAAAAAATCGATTCAAGGATAATTTATTAGGAAATTTCGCGCTCTACAAGAAGTTACTGGGTGAAAAATTCTCTCTCGAACGGGTCAAAAGTTATAGCATTTTTAATGAAAAAAAATGTACGTGTTATTTAAATGGGAAGCTTTGAGTGCTCACCGACACTTTTTAAAATTGAGTTCTGCGCAGGAATTTTTTTTTTCGATATATAGATTCATTTCAACCCATACTTAAATGGGAAAGGTTAGTTGTTTTGGCTCACCTTAATGTATACCTTTTACAAAAATTTTACTTGTAAATTTTTTTTTGAAATTCCTTAGATTATTTCGCAGAGATTTTTTTTACTGTCTTGAAATAATTTTTTTAGCTATTTTTTTACTGGAGATAATTCGATTGACACTGCAATCTGCATTAAAAAATGTTGACAAGAAAAGATGCCCGGAAACGATGGAGTAATTATTAGCCCGCAAAGTCCTTCCAGGACGAAGGAGGGCGAAGAGATTTTCGATTGTCTCATTTTTATTAGAGTTTACTCGGGAAAGATAAAAAAAAGAAGAAACGGGGAAAGGGAAAGATCTGGAGAAAAGCAAGGTAATATTGTCCAGGGCTATGGCTAATGCGATATTGGTATTCTCCGACTGCGTGGCAACTTGTTAGGGGTTTTAATTAAGGCGATATAAATCGCGAAGGGAAGTCCGAAGGATCGCTCCGGGAAACGTGGAAAAGCGAGGCGTCCGCGATGAATTATTAATTACAACTTGGTGTATAAATTAGCGCGACTCGAGCCGGAATCCGAGAATTCAGTACACACGGAAAAATGTACATAGATAGAGAAAGCGCCACGGAATGAGTGCCGGATGCGTTAAATCCGAAACTGGCGAGGCGTTGTTTGCGCGATGTCGACGCCGACGAACGAATCGCCGAAAAGGGAAAGAGAAGCGCCTACGAACTTTTCCCGTTTCACTTCAACGTTAATCGCTGAGTTTCTCCATTCCTCTACTACTATTTTTGCGGCTTCGCGATTTATAGATTACTCGACCAGAGTCCAAACTTCTATATTAAGTCCTCTTTCCATTACTTTTTAACAAGCTGAATTTTTTGTTGAATTTATTTTGAGGATGATTTTTGAACGAAATGTCTTCATTAATTCAATTATTATATTTATTGATATTGTAATTAATTTTTAGTTAAACGTTAATCTTGAAATTGTTCCTTTTATTTTTATTGATATTGAAATTAATTGTCATTTTCACGATAATCGTTTTATATGCCCAATCTTTTATTTCGATTAATTTCTATGGTTTGTCGAATTATAGATTACTGGACTAGAGTTTGAACTTCTATTTAGTTTTTCAACTATTTTTTTTATCATACTTCTTATAGGTGCATTTCCCTGACTCTTCACCAGCAGGGGCTCTCACAGCGACTGAGACCGACAGGTTCAGACCCGCTGATTGGAGAACTCCTGCTGCGATTATCGATCATGATAAGCTAAGACGGGCTCTGAACTCTTTCGACAAATTCAGGAGTCCTGATCCTGATGGGGTTTTTCCAGCACTCCTCAGGGAAGGCAGAGAGCTCCTCCTGGGACGACTGGTCTACTTGTTCAGGGTTAGCCTTCAGATACATTCCTAAACTTTGGAGGGAAGTCAGGGTTGTATTTATACCGAAACCGGGCAAGCGCAGCTATGACAAAGCCAAAGATTTCCGACCTATGAGTCTCACATCGTTCCTATTGAAGGCGATGGAGAGACTGGTAGATCGACACATTAGAGAGAGGGCACTACTAGCAATTCCTGTGCACTCGTCACAACATGCCTACCGGGCGGGCAGATCCACGGAAACGGCGCTCCACGACCTTGTGTTTGAGATCGAGAGCTCGATCCGGAGGAAACAAGCTACGTTGTGTGTCTTTTTAGACATTGAGAGGGCCTTCGACAACACCTCATTCGAGGTGATAAAGGAGGCCGCCAGAGCCTTCTCAGTGGAAGACACAATC
>JAPYYX010001497.1:0-24866 GCA_030522605.1 Cremastinae sp. B BG-2022a | reverse complement strand
TGATAAATGAGTAATTTTAAGGCCGGTTTTAGATTAAGCTATTTCATTTGGTTGCTAGACACTCAAAGACTCACGTAGCCGTCATCGAACTACCTTAAATGAAATATATTCTTTTCTCATTCTCATTCTTTTCTCATTAGAAAAATAATTATTTACCAGCATATGATCTTTTGTCGTCTGCAGCTGTTGAATTCTTGCTTTTTTTCCCTCATACGCACATTTACTGTCCAAAAGAATGGCATACCATTTGTGAACCTGAGCATTATCCTCCTTGATTGACAATGCTTTGGAAAGAAGTTCATAGGCTTCGAATGTCATGGCTTTAGCGTCTTTTGTGTCCTTTGCCATGTGGTAGAGAGCTCGGCCAAGGCGCCACAGCATATCTGGACTTTCTCCATCCTTTAAAAAAATTAAGATAATTTGATGACTAATAAATAATTAATACAGAATATAAAAAAATGCTCTCTAAGAAACTAATAAAATAATAATAAAAAATACCTTTTGATCCTTGAATGTTTCATAGAGCTTTTGGTACTGTCCTTGTTCGAAAAGAGCATCAGCTTCTAACAACATTTTTTTTTCTACTTCCGCTTGCTTTTTAGGTTCCACTTTTCCACTGATGTATTTTACTAGGGAAGCTCCCAGGATAAGATTCCTAGGTATAATGTTTACTCTGTTTACCTGTTGCAATTGTTTGACATTAGTTTGAATTGTAAACATTTACTTTAAATGATATATACAATTTTAAAAAAATTCTTCATGCATACCGTAGATAAAAAATGGTGCACAAAAATTGTCTGCAATATTCTTGACGTTCTGATGATTCGTATCGTCTTTTGGAGAATCATTGTTGCTTATCGCGATATCAAGATCGGGAGTATAGGTTATATAAGAAAATATAAAAAATCTTATATCTTTATCTTTCTTATTAAAAAAATAATAATTACTTTTTTATTTAATTTTCTATAGTAAAAATGTACACATTAAAAAATTCTTAAAAAATTCTTATTCATATCAACTCGTACAAAAATAATTCTGTTTTTTGTAGGTTGGTTTAAACAGGTATAAAAATGCAATGTCAGCTGGAGCGAGATAACACATTCGGACTTTCTCAAGTGTCCATTTTTAAAATACATATATCATTTTTTTTCTTTCAGGCAATATGCCATAAATCCTTGTACAGATACATTTTATTTAACAGATTCTCCAAAATTTTATTATAAATCGTTTCGCCGAATGCAGCGATTTTGACTAATTTTTCTTTTTGTTGATCAGTAAGTGGAGCATTATTCTTCGTGAACGAATAAACAAATTTTCCGAAGTTTTTATCTTGAGAGCATACAGGTGCTTTCTCAAGTAGGAGATTCAATAGTTTGTCAACAGCACAATTGTTAGATATTTTTGCAGTTACCAGTAGAGGTAAAACTTTTATATGCCAATCTTTGAGGTCTCGAACGTGAGACACGAATGAACTGAAAAAAATTGTTGTATTATTTTAAGAAATATCAAATGTGCTTTGAATATATAATAATTATATTTACATTGCTAAATCATTTTTTTGTGATGACGAATAGTTGTCAATTATCGCAGTAAAAGTCGATGTGTCTTGAATTTCCGTATTGAGCAGTGGCACGAAAATAAATTCTTTCACGTCATCGGGAAATTTTTTCATTAATTCTTGGATCAAAGTTGTCACAAGTCTCGATGGCTCTTTCAGCGCAATTATCTGTTAAAATTTTTATTTCGATTTTACCGCCAATTTTGTATGTTTCGGCCGCTGACAGATGTTTACAGATGTCAGCACGAGTATGACACCAAACATACTTGAAAAAAAATTACGTACCTTATCCAACAATAAATTTGTGCATATTATTTTTATATATCGGTAACATTGATCGTCGTTCATCGAACTAATGGCATAACAAAAATTATAAATTCCCTTTATACTCAAATTCTTGTTCAGGTGGTTAATTAGATTCTCGATGTCGCTGTTCGGCAATTTTTTTAAATGTTCGAGGTTAAGGTCGCCGCGACCACTTTCCACAGATTCGTGTATAAATCTAGCCAAGTCCAGCCATTCTGACACCCTGTCCTCTCTGTCTGACGTTATCGAGGCTGGTTTGCTTTGAGTTATAAATTGTGTCAGTGGTTCTTCGTGACATTCAATTATTTCATTTTCAATCGTTTCTTCAGGAATTTCTTCACAAACAGGATCTGCAGATTCTTCTCTCTGTTCTCTCTATAAAAGAATGAAATTTCCAAGATCGCGGTGTACCTTTTCAGAAAAATAATTTCGACGTACCTTGGGTCTTAAAATATTCCAAACAGGATCTGCAGGATTTTTGTCATTGATCAAAAGATCTTCAACACTTTTTAGACTATCAATCGTACTTTTACTCAATTTATAAATCCCAAAATAATTTTCCTCTGCCATTTCTTTGATCCCGGGATTTGTTTACATAAAAAACGCCGGGCGACTGCAGCGTTGTGAGTGTCAAAAAAACGTACTTCAGTAAGATATTAGATTAGCGGTTCGGTAAGATCATTTTTTTACGAGTACAGATTCAACAACAACAATTGCATTTATCTTCGTAGAACCAAAAAATTATAAAGCACATATTTAAATTATTCTTTTATTTATATTATGGGATACATCTTTTTAAATTATGTAAACAACTGACTAAAATCATTAGACTCCACAGTTTGTGAAATAATTTGTTCATCTCTAGGTTGGATATCAAAAGTGTCACGAAACTGTTTCAATCTTGAATGAATATCCGCGAAAGCATTTATTTTGTGACCAATTTCCTCACTTTCCAGTGCACCGGATTCCTTTGTGGCATAAATTCTTCTCAAATTCAATCCCATCATTTCCATCTGAACTTCTGCAAGTTCACGCAATAATTCGATAGACACGGCGTAACATTGTGGACGAATTTCGCGAAGAACCGTGCTCATAGTCTCCAGGGCATCAGCTCTCAGTTTTTGAACCGTGTACTGACTTAAAAATAAATTTAAAAAAATAAAAATATATTAATTTTTATAGTCGATTTTTGTTAGAAAATATTTATTAAATTCTGCAGTTTGTTTCATCTCGAATCAAGAATTTTTATGTACCTTTCTATGTCCTCTTCGTAAAACGCCAAATATCGATAAAGCTCGCTCAAATCCAGAATCGTGTTTACGTACTCCATTGGATACTCATTCAAGTTATAAAACGATTTGACTCTTTTGAGCCAGCCGTGAGTGAAAAGGAAAAGAGATCGAGCTTGAGCCGTGGTTTCGATTAAAGTCGCTGAGACTTGATTCTCATACTCTGGAAGATTTTTCAGCGATTTAAAGTCAAAGTTGAAATGTTTCGATTCCTCCTGGTTCTGTATCCACGGAAGATTCGATTCCGAATCGAGATTCGTAGACGGTGACAATTCGGACCGCGATGAAAATGAGTCCTGATGAAAATTACGAGACGTTTTTCTTTTCGCGAAATCTTGATTCGATCTCTCCACAGATGAAACATTTTTATCATCGCTTTCGAACGGTGTTGTCCAAATTCTTTCGAGATTCGACGTGGAGCAGAGTCGTGCAACTGAAAATCCTCTCGACACATTGAACAAGCAGAGACCATACTTGACCCAATATTTCCCGACCTCAGCAAAATTTCTTCTCAGGTCTTCGAATCTTAAAAACAAAAAAATTATTAAAAAATTCCGGTAAAGCCCAATAAATTTTTGTGTTTACTTCTCGTTGTAGTCAGGTTTCGTCGTATCGAGATTTTTTTCATATTCTTCGAGAACGTAGACAGCAGCACAGAGATGATGTCTGCATAGCCTGTAATTTTTAAATGCCATAAAAAATTTAATATTTTAAATATAAAATCAGATTCCCAATCGAATACTTTTTATGAATGTCCTACTCGAATTTGTTCCAGGAAAGAAAAAATGAAGCTAACTTCGCCGCTTGCATGGCCCACGCCGTAAGGTCTTCATTTTTACTGTCCAATTGTCTTTCCAAAAGTTCATGATGACGAGCAATATAAATGTCGTCTAAACAGCCGAGTTTATTGTAAACGAAGCACAACATTTGTAGATTACTAGTGACGAGACGTTCGAGTTTGGAATTGGCTTCCGGCGCTGCGAGCGCGATTTCTTCAGGACTGAAGAGATCATCACTGGTGAAGAACTTCACAACGCCCTTTTTATTACGGACGTCGTCATAAATTTCTTTACCACGTTCCAGAATTCTTTTTGCAGCTTCAAAGTCATTTTGCTTCGTCAGCAAATAAGCTTGATGATTTATTATTCTGAATGAAAGGAAGATCACTTCCGGTTCGGAAGAAATCTCCCTTATTATGTTGAACGCGGTCGTCAGAGTTTCTCGCGCCATATTTTCATCACCGAGACTCATCAAGAGCTTCGAACGTTCGTAAAAAATCGTCATTTTCATCGCTATGAGTCGTAAATTTTTGTCAGTCTTTTCCATCATCATCCAATCGATCTTTTTTATCGCTTGGTCCATGAGATCGTTCATGTCTTCTTTTACGGAAGCGGAAACATTTTTTTTTTCCGAATCGCTCGGCTTTGATAATTTCTTTATCGAATTATAAAGTTTATTCAGGACCTGATAAGTCGTTTGGAAGTTTTCTCTATCCTTCGACTCCATATCACTTCGATCAAAGTATTTTTCAATCTCAGAAGTATCAATGATTTCAAAACGTGACGAAACTTGGTTAGTTCCGAAACAAAATACATTTTTAGCACATTTTTTTGTGGCTAAATTCAGACGAATTTGAATTTTGGAAAACGATTTTAGCGCTTCGATAGTTTCACTATCGTTTTCGAGAACTACTTTTGACGTCAGCAACAATTCGCAACGAGGAAACCTTTCTTACCGATAATTGTCAGAGGAGAGTGAGATATCAGATGTTTTTAATTCATTCAGGTTTACCTCCTCTCGATTTCCCACCATGTTTACCTAAGATCTCAGTACAGGAGTACCGCCTTGCATCTCTCAATGAAAAATTAACAGTGAGCCCTTGACATGCGAGCTCCATATTCGCGCTGGAGAGACTCCAATTGATCGCAATTCTTAAAATTTTTATTTCTTGTTAAAAATTTTCGTGGATCTCCGTCATGTACTTCGTGGTACGTTGTATTATTGAATTATTGCCAATTTTATTTACATAAACAAAAAACTAAATGCGTAAATTCAACCACATTCAGAGGAAATATAATTTAACAAAATTACTGTGTAAAATTAATTCCAGGTGTGAAAGTGTCAATAATAAATATTTATTGCACCGTAATATTGAACTGTCAGAATTTTATTTGGAAATGAGAATAGCAAAATCAACGCTGGTGTTTCTGATTTTTGTACTGACGCTTTCGATCTTTGTGGCAAATGTTGCTGATCTCATTAACGTTAATTCTTCCACGGTGTATGAGCACGAGGATTCTATCCCACCATGGAGAGAGCCAAAAAAATACAAAATTGCATACAGTTCGGAGAATCTCTTCTGGTTCATACAAGTAAGAAACACAATTGCGATATTTGTAAAACTTTTTAACATAACAGAAAAATATTTCAACGATTACTTTGTTTTAATTTATTATTTATTTTTGTAGATATCAGATTTGCACATAAGCATATTCAGAGATCCATCAAGAATAACAGAGCTCAAAGAATTTTGTGATGTGACGGTCACTGCTATACAACCGGCTGTTGTTTTAGCTTCAGGTATTTCTTAGAGATACTCAATCAAGATTAAAGTTATTTTTATTTCTTTATTATCTAAAACGTGATAAAAAATATATGTAAAAATCAATTGTATTGTAATTTAAAAACAATTAACAGGTGATCTGACAGACGCAAAGACTCAAGATGGAATGGGGTCCAGGCAAATATTGTCAGAGTGGAAACATTACAAGAAAATATTGGATGATACTCAAGTAACGAAAAAGACTGTTTGGTTGGATGTACGTGGAAATCATGGTGAGAGTAATTCGGCATATTTTTATTTTTGTAAACAAAACTGTCTCAATCGAGGATTCTTGGAGTTTCTGACTTGAATTGCAGATAATTTCAACGTCCTCACTATCGACTCGACCGAGAACTTTTATTCCAACTATTCGATCCAAGGACAGCGGCATCCGCGATCGTATATGCGGCAGATCGGTGCAGGCTCTGAGAAATACACTTTCATCGCGATCGATGCGTGCTTGCAACCAGGTCCCAGACGGCCTTTCAATTTCGTCGGAGCTCTGGATGCAAACGAGATCACAAAAATTCATGAACTCGTCGCTGAATCGCGACGAAAAGGAACCGACTACATTTTTTGGTTTGGACACTATCCAACCTCGTGTATTATTGCACAATGCGACGATGGAGTGAGAAATTTAATCGGTAAAGAAAAGAGCTCGTAAAAATTCAAAAAATTAGCTGAGAGAAGATGAAAAATATTGCGCCCATCTGGAGTTGAAAAAAATCAATTTTTTTATAAATTAACATTGACAATAGGTCGATACAGAGAGAGTATGGTATACATGTGTGGTCATTATCACATGCTCGGAGGACTCGTACCAAACATGTACACTTTGCAACAAGCGGGCTTCCTCGAGCTCGAGCTGGGTGATTGGAAAGAGAATCGAATGTGAGTAGACTTAACGCTTGAAAAACACAAGATAATGTTCTGTCGCGCTTTTTTTCTAAAGGATTTTATACAAATCGAATGGCCTAATTGGCTTTGAACGAATTGATGCGTGGAAGAAAATATAATTTTCTCGTATTCACGGGCTTTCTGAGTGAAAATGAAATAAGTATTTGCATTAAAAAAGTATATTAATAGCATGATTGAATCCTGATGGAAAATATTAGTATTTAATATTAAATACGTTGACAGCTTTTACGTAAAAGAGTTCATAGTAGAAAAGTTTGACCCACAAATATTATCAGGTATCGTCTCGCTGTAATAGACCATGGGCAATTCTCGTTCACTGACATAAAGCACCGAGAGTGGCCTGTGGTATTAGTCACCAATCCGAAACACGCTCTATTCGCGATGCCTCAAAAAGAAAATTCACAGTCTGTCGTTGAATCCACACATATCAGGTAATTGCAGCAAGAGCTTTGCATTTTGGACCGGAATATCTTCTTAGTTAAAAAAACAAGAAAATAATTTCATTTTTTTCCAGGGTCGTTGCATTTTCTTTGGCTCCGATAACAAACGTTCAGGTGAAAATTGACGATGGCCCTTGGTGGAATTGCGTTCACGTCAGTGGACCGCTTTACGTGGCAAAGTGGAAACCCCTCGAATATTCGAGAGGAATTCATTCCATTCGAGTTCCGTAAAAAAATATAACTAATGAAAATTTCAAAAATGTATTTCTTGTCAATTATCTTATTTGTGGAATGTTTTTGATAATTATTATTTCTTAGGCACGTGTGACTGACGAAAATTCGAGGAAAAAAGAAGTAACGCAACCATTTAGTATGGATGGTAGTCAGCTATCATTTCGCGTTTTACCAAGATTGCTTCTAATGTCAAACGCCAGCACAATCGTATGTTCATCATTTTCTAATGATTTTGTTAATTTTTTCGTTAAAAAAAATCGCTCAGTAAATATTTCGTTTTTACAGTTTCAACTATTTTTTGGAACGATTCTCCTAATTTTGATCGTTCCACTCTGCATACTGCGTTTCCTTCACGTCTTGTGCGAACGCAATCGTATGCGACGTCCAAGATTGCGGGTTCCAATATTCGGCTGGTGGATAAAAAAATTGTGGATCCTCTCGACGATCGATCGATTATTTTTTCCTTTAGTTTTTTACGCATTGTACCTAACAGTGGGTAAGTCACAGTTTACGGAATTTTGTTAATAATTTCTTTTTTTCACGTCCTAACATTTTTTTGGAAATATTTTTTAGGTCCCTGGTCTGTCGGTGAAGTGATAGAAAATCAAATCGGCGTTGTATTTGCTTGGGGAATGTTTATCGGCGACACTTATCTCCCAGGATCCTTTACGTACGCTTATGGATTTTTTCAATTATTTTCCTTCCATCTACCGTTGGTCATGATCCTGGCTCATCAGGCAGAACGACGGTCAGTTCATAAATAAATCATGGATTTGAAGAGTTATTATAATTGTTTATAAATTTCTTATAGTCGTTTAATTTTTATTTTCGAACATTTTTTTCAGACTCATCTCAATTGAAAAGCCGATAAGCAAACCTCCAACGATTCTACGTCTACTTTGGCGAAATTTGCCATTTATTTTATTAGTCACGATGCAATCTAGCATGGTTTACTTCTTCTGGCTAGCCTATGGAACTCTCGCCGCGACTTTGTGCCCTCTAAGAACTTGGAGCATAATTTTGGCAGTTTACCTCTGGTACCAGGCAAATTGGATGCCACAAAGATGTTTGAGGTTTGTACGCTTTTTCATTCCATCACTGATAATATCGGTATAATTTTTTTATATTTATTTAATTTTGGTGTTTTTTCTAGACCGGCGTTAAGAGTTTGGTCAGCATCCGGGCGACTGGCAAATCGAGACCCTGACGATAATCAGACCACTCCAGAAAATTATAAATAAATCCACCCACGGAGTTTCCAGGCGTTACGAAAACTTACCAAAAATTCAATTTTTTATATTCAATTTTTTTGGCCGTTCGAACGAGACTGAAGTACATTTGCTATTAATCTATTTCATTCTTACTGATTTGAGATTCTTCGACGATCGAGGAATAATTGCCTACTGAATTATTCATAGATCAGAACAGTCCTCTACATTTTAAAATATATTCTTAAAACATTTTTTAGAAGAATTATTTGTTATGATACGAATGAGAACAGAAAGTCATAAACTTTTCGATTTCTTTTTAGTGTCCATGCATAAATTCAAGAGAGTACGTTAATAGTGAAATTAAAATCATGGATTTTTTGCTCTTTACAGTTTTAACGCGATTACATAGTCCTCCGTATTAATGTGTATCGACTGTTAAAGTTAGTGAATCTCCGAATAGTAGAAATTTCTCGTGTGATTTAATAAGTTGCACAAAATGATGTGCGAACAGTCATACGTGCCATTTCGTTTCGTAACGACTGTTTGTGATTGATAGTGATATTTACAAAGTCCTAATGTTGAAAAAATTGGAAGAGCAAAACAAATAGAGTAAAATTAAAGACAATGCGATGTAGTCGAATGATAGGTGAAATTTCGCTCTTAGGTAGAAGTGTCTGTACATCTTGTACTATATTTTTATACTTATAACGAGTTCTAATGGAGAATGTTCATTTATTGATTTAAATCGATTCCATCTTTAGATATCGTAGTGTAATGTTGTATAGTGATTTTTCCAAAGATGATTTTGAGATTAAAAATTCCCTTTCGTTTCTTCCAAGTGTGTACCCGATTCAGTCCACTAATGAAAGTACAAAACGCAGTGATCTGTGTTCCCACTATTTTACCCGATTACGTCTACGTTTTCGAACATGTATTACAGGAATTAAAATTGCAACCCAACTGAATTTGCAATAATAGGAATTATTTATTAAGGATGTTGATTGTGTGATAAATACATGTCCGATTGTGAACATTGTTTAAAAAGTTTGGCAATAAAAATCGGTCTTAATTTATTTTCAATGTGTATATTGTTTATTAAACTTCTTCGTAGTCGCACATTTTCTAAGTACGGGGTAGGTGCACTCTCAATAGAAAATTACAATTATTACAATCATTATTGCACCCTTAACATCGCCATGAGACTAAAATCTGAGTCCATGTCAGATTCAAACACTCAAAGTTGCTGAGGGATAGGAAGTAGAATTAAATAGTGCAAATTTTACACGATTACGAAAGTATAATTTGGTAAAATAATCTTACACCTGATTTTATTGACAATATACTTTATTACTGTAAACAGATATTCACATCAGTAGCAAATACATGTGAAATCTTCGAGACCGCTAAGATTATAAATAAAGCACTCTCGATCATGCTGTTTGTTTGCATGAAATAAATTTGGTCAAAAGAAAAATGTTCCCTTGCACATTGAATGGAATGATCCAGACGAATATATGTATAACATACTCTATCACTTATATACAATTCTTAGCTAAAAAAGCATCAATGGAAGAACATGTCGCTGCTAGATCTCTTAGTGTCAAAAAATGTAACAAATCTACATCGCAGCATGAAGGATTATTTAATATTAATGTCATTAAAAAATTTTACGATCATGGAGACACTGAAAAGCGATGTAGTTTTTTTCTTCCATCAACACACCAGACTCGATAACAAATTTCTTCAACTTACATTTAAATGCTCGTCAAATGCAATTTGTTTTCCCATAAATAAATATTTTGAGCTGGTACAGAATAATGAACGAAGTGCGTTCTGCCCTCATTATTGTTAGTCAATTGCGATTAATAGTAGTAAAGAGCATTTTACTTGTCCAGGTAAATTCAGGTTTTCTTTCGTTTTTGTGTTGCTTTGTGTATTATGTATCAATAGTTATATTTAATCAGTGGAAAATTCAGTCGTGTGTTGAGTCACGATAAATTTTCTATTTAAGAGAAAATTCGGAAATTTTTTTTATCCATCTTTAATTCTTAAAAGTTATTGGTACGATGATGCATTTTGAAGTCAAAATCAGCTCTCCTTATGCCATCCTGATACTTTGAATTATTTGAAAAACAGCTGAAAAATAATTTATTATTTTATCATTATATTTTTATTTAACAATTCGTTCTGTTTTATTTCAATTTTGAGATTCTTCAAAGATCTTACCTGATCCGCAAACCACAAACAGGAAGAGAGCCAAGAGCCATGGACCAACCGGTGAGGACTCCTCTTGCGATTTCTGTTAAAAATATCATGACAATTTAAATACCAAATTAAAAAAAAAAAATAGCAAATGTGCATCGGTTTAACTGTCAAACACCGGGTGCCGTGCATCGTTAAACAGATGTCCGGACTACGCGTTATAACCTCATTTCTCACGATTTCAAACATTTTTTCTAGACTTTACTCCAGAAATTTCTGAACAATCTGGATCGCTCCAATTGAATTCAATCAACGAAAAATTACTAACTACAGATACAGCGTTGATTTCGCATAGGAAAATGATAAAGAATAACCAGCTGTTGAACCATAACGCTAAAAGCTAAATAAACGAGTTCAATTTTTGTAAAACAAATATGTACTTACCGAGGATTTGGGTACATTGCCTCGAAGGGTTATGTTCTTGGTGGCCTTTTCATTGGCGATCCGCATTCTCTGTTTTGGAGCCATTGTATTAAAGAAATCGTTCCTCCTTTTGTTTCGCCGTTAGATGTGACACCACACTGCTCGAGAGCACCGATGAAAATTCTACGTGTTCAATGTCTCGTTGACTTTTCTAAACTGGCAACAATGACGTATACAAGCACGTACGCGAGCAAGCATGCGCGTCAGTGACACGTGAACATGGACAAGCAGTGTGGACAGCAAACACGTTTCCACCTCAAGAGTCAAATGAAAGCGTAAAAGATTTACGTGCAATGTACTCATTTCGAAAAAAAAAGTTATCTTCTGAAAAATTAGAAATAGAATAAAATTTACGTTTATTAGAGGAGTGTACGCAAGAATTACTTGATTTTATTGTTTTTTTTTTTCAAAATGTAGGTTGTTCAAAGGAAATGAGTTATTTTTGACAGGAAGTTGACTTGACGAAGCCGGAATGTTTATGCTTTGCTTATTTATAAATTGGAGTAATAGAAAAAAGCAATAATAATTTATTGTTCAGCATCGCACAGAATAACTATTTAGTCAAAAATATCTATCAGTTTATAAAATTTTTCGAAATTTTCGAATGTCGGATATCGGCTCCGATACCGGTAACGATTTATCTATAATCGACAAAGTAGTTATCAAAATTCCAGTATGCTCGTAGTTAGAGCCGTTAGAGCAGATGCCGAAATAATTTTTAGCGACAAATAACGAAATGCTATATCTTCAGATGCAAATCAAATATGAATATCTGTAGTTTCTTATCACGTTTTATTGAATGTAAATGCATACAACCTTGCAAAGTTTATCATAATTACTTGTCCTCAAACGTGATAGATAAACGCAGGGGCACAGCGCATCGCAGTCGATACAAGAGCCATCTGACGTGGCAAACAAAAATTCGTGAATCGGCCGCTACAACCTATACAACATTCAGCGGTGTCGTGTCAATCAGAATAGAATATTCGTGAAAAATTTCGTTTGATCCTTATGATATTTTTTTGAAATATATGGGGCCTCACTTCTACCGGATTTACATGAATTCGTCTGGACGAAACGAACGAAACGCTTGTTCATAACTACGAAATCTGGATCTCAACTGATCGCGACGACACGATCATGCATCGTACACGTCAAATAGTTAGCCTTTTGGCTCTTATCATTCTACCGCTGGCATTTGCGGACGAGCACAATCATATCGTGAGTCTCGTCTTTGTTTACACTCATTTTTCAATTGATTCGACTCTCTTGATGTTTTTCTAATCCCCACTCCAAAATAACTCGTGTACCTATTATTTACAACAGTCTCAATAATTGCTTGAAATGTTTTGTTTACTTATTTCATTTGTTTGCTTATCGCTGTACCTAAATTTTCTTTTATTTGTCTCATTAGTATGAGGACAATGAGGAAGTTGTTCTATGGATGAGCACAGTGGGTCCGTATCACAACAGGCAAGAGACTTACTCATATTTCTCATTGCCTTTCTGTCACGGAGGGAAGTCGATGATAGACCATTATCATGAGACCCTGTCCGAGGCTCTTCAGGGTGTTGAGCTGAAGTTCAGTGGTCTGGACATTCAATTCAAAAGTATGACATTAAAGAATTTACTCGTTATCAATGTTTATTTTTGAAATCATGTTATCGAGTAATGTAACACTTTCAGGTGATGTTGTCAAGAGGTCATTCTGTAATTTAACTCTGACTGAGGCAAACACGAAAGCTTTCACTTATGCTGTCAAAAATCATTACTGGTATCAGATGTACCTTGACGATCTGCCAATCTGGGGTAACACTTATTTCTTTTTATTTTCATCAATTTCTGTTGATGATCGCGCAAAGTATATATTAATTTTTATTCTCTTCAGGAGTGGTCGGGGAAATAGATGAAAATAATGGTGAAATTTCGTATCACATTTGGACGCACAAAAAATTAGACATAGGCTACAACGGCCAGCAAATAGTTGACGTTAATTTGACCAGTGAGAACAAAGTCAAATTAGCTCCAAATACAAACATATTCTTCGGGTATGAGGTAAATTGGAAAAAGAGCAATGTCAAATTTGAGGACAGATTTGACAAATATCTGGATCCGAACTTCTTCCAACACAGGGTGAGCTTAACTTTCAATTTGGTTTTTTTTTTGCTAGAAGACAGCAAACAACTAATTTTATTAAATTTTTCAGATTCACTGGTTCAGTATATTTAATAGTTTTATGATGGTCATTTTCCTCGTTGGATTGGTCTCAATGATTCTCATGAGAACCTTGAGGAAGGATTATGCGCGCTATAGCCGTGATGAAGAGATGGACGACATGGAAAGAGATTTGGGCGATGAGTACGGATGGAAGCAAGTTCACGGAGATGTCTTCAGACCAGCCAGTCATCCCATCGTTTTTTCGGCACTGGTTGGAGCTGGCTATCAGGTTTGTCGTCAAGAATATTGGATACAATTTCCGTAAATGTTATTGATTTTCTTGACCGTTATAAAATAATTTGTTCTCGAAAAGGTGACCGTCGTCGTGTTCAGCGTAATAATATTCGCGATTCTCGGCGAGCTCTATACAGAACGTGGCTCAATGCTCTCGACTGCGATATTCACGTACGCGGCGACCTCGCCGATAAACGGATACGCCGGTGGCGGTCTTTATGCTCGAATGGGAGGCAGAGTCTGGATAAAGCAAATGATCCTGAGCGCCTTCATGCTGCCAGTCATGGTTTGTGGCACTGCGTTTTTCATCAATTTCATCGCCATGTATTATCAAGCTAGTCGTGCTATACCCTTCAGTTCGATGGTAAGTTCTAAATTGATAAATGTTAAATCAACGGAGAGTTTGATTAAGATTATGATATCGTTCGGTGAATATTTTCCAGGTGGCTGTGACTTGTATCTGTATTTTCGTAATATTACCGCTGACTCTGGTCGGCACGATCCTGGGTCGAAATCTCGCCGGTACGCCGGATGCTCCTTGCCGAGTGAACGCGGTTCCTCGTCCTATTCCTGAGAAAAAATGGTTCATGGAGCCCCTGGTTATTATTCTACTAGGTGGCATTCTTCCATTTGGCTCAATCTTCATCGAAATGTAAGCCAAAGTAGAAAAGTAATTTTCATTCAGAATAATTCTCGATTCTATATTCGTTTTCTTTTCCCCAGGTATTTTATCTTTACGTCTTTCTGGGCGTATAAAATCTACTACGTCTACGGCTTCATGCTGCTCGTCTTTGTAATCCTTATGATCGTTACTGTATGCGTAACTATCGTCTGCACGTATTTCTTGCTTAATGCCGAAGACTACAGATGGTAAGTTTGAGAAAAACCTGCTCACTACCTTTGCGAAGATATTATCTTTACAACAAATTTCGATTACATCTCCTTATTTTATTATAGGCAATGGACAAGCTTTTTGGCGGCTGCCTCAACCGCGGGATACGTATACGTCTACTCGTTTTACTATTTCTTCTTCAAGACAAAGTGAGTCGACACATTTATTTCTATACGTTTTTGTATCTATTATATTGTATTGTATTGTATTGTATTGTATTGTATTGTATTGTATTGTATCTACTATATTATATTGTCAATACATTTATAAATTTGTTTTCAGAATGTATGGCCTCTTCCAAACTGCTTTCTACTTCGGATACATGGCGCTATTCAGTTTAGCGTTGGGAATAATGTGCGGTACAGTCGGCTATATCGGGACGAATGCCTTCGTCCGCAAGATCTACTCGACCGTGAAAATAGATTAAGTCCGAAGAAGAAATTTCCACTTATTCCTTCCCCTACGGAGCGTGAGAAACGTGGACCCGCGTTGATTGTTGAGTGATCGATAGAATAGCGAGTCCACACTTTTTCGTCCTCTTGGAAAATATCGCGCTGACCGCTCTCAATCACGTGGTTCCCGATTGTCAAATAATTGTGCAAAGTGCTCCACGATATAATCGATTGGATTCCTGAATTATCATCGCTCTCCGCGGAATCCAAGATCCAAATGAAATATCGAGACTCCGAGAATGAACAACTGTCAATGATAATTAAAGCCAGTTTATTTAATATCTAGGAGTTTACTAAAGTTTCAGCGGTTACACGAGAGAAATGTGACTCCGATTATTTAAAAAATGTTTCTCACAACCTCAGTAAGCTCTCATTTTTTTAAATCGTCGTCAACACCAAGAGATCGACACGAATTTTTTATACATGAAACGTAATTCGTTGTACGACTGGTGACAATTGTAAGATAGAAGCGAACCGTCACACTGCAGCGGACGGGACGAAGACTAACTTAAAATATAGTAATAATTATTGTACGCAAAGAATTCAGTCCCTGGCGTAATAAATATTAAGTAAATCGAAGAAAAACGAGATTCAATATTTTCAGTTACGTATTTTTAAGCACAGAAATTTTGAATAAATTCTTTTTTTAATTATATTCACTTTTTTTAAAGTCGTGAGAATTTCTACGAGGAAAACGATGCCGGCGAGACTCCAACCGATGAAGAGGACGTAAAAAGTGAAGCCGAGTTCGGAGAGGCTGAGGACTTTGAAGGCCTGACCATCGCCCCGTTTCTCCGCGTCGAGGAGCTCCACAGCCTGGGTCAATTTGTTCACGACGCTGTCCATCTCTCGGGAAGTTGAGAAGAGATGTCCATGAACGCTTCTCTGTACGAGCTCGTCGAGAGTCTTCTGGAGCGGCCAGTCGTCCCGGATGATCCATACATCGTAATAATTGACAACCGGTTCGGCGGAGATGTGCAGCTTGAATTTCGTCGCATCCGGAGCAAGATCGCGCCAGAAACCGATGCATGCGTTTCTTTCGCTCTCGAGTACGTGCTTGGCGCACCCGACGTAATCGATAATCTTGATGTCACGAAGCTGCCTCGGCAAAACTTTTCCATAACGAGGATCAATGTCGTATGTGAAAATCTGACAATCGGATTGAGCCAGATCGTCCATCGTCTCGATGTTCCTGACGAGTTTATCAATGGACAGGACTGAAGCGAGTTTTCCTTGATAAATTCCTTGAATGACGACGATCGCGAGAAGAAGAATCGACAGATAAAGCCTCGACGAGCTTCTCGTCGGTAATTTCGAGAGAGGAAAACACAAAACGAGCTTCAACAGGCTCAAAAGAGAAACAACGAAACTCTGCCTGGAGGGTGAAAAAAATCTGAAGAATACAAATCCACTGATCAAAATGAGAAGCATTCCCAGTCTCGATGGAACGTCAAAAACCGAGAGAATTTTGCTTATCTGCGATTGTCTCTTCGTATATTGAGTCGCGACGTAAAGTCCACCCATGAAGTGGGGATAAAGAAAAGTGAGATTTCCAGCGCTCAGAAGATATCTTCCGACGAACTCGACGTCGACGACACCTTCAACAGGCTCTCGCAGGATTCCTCTTGCGTTTCCGTCCTCGTCTACATATCCTGCTCCATTTTTTCGATCGTGGACCGTGATCGCAACGCTGGCGTTTAATTTACGAAAAATCGTCTGGAGAACGCTGCCGACGACTCCGGTGAGGGATTCTAATCCGCGGATGCCTTTTTTCACGTTCACACCCTCCGCGACAGGAAGGACACTCGCTCGGATCGGAAAACCTTCGAGATCGGAAGTTTTATCGAAATTCCAATTCTCGCAGGAATTTTTTTGATATTCTCGGACGAGGAAGTACCAAGGATGCTCTTTCCGGTTTTTATAAACGCTGACCAAGCTCCAGGGTGTTGGAACTTTACCGTTGAAGGGATTGAACGAGTAAACGAAATTTTTTTCTTCTTTCTCGCAGACGAAATTCGCATCGAGGATATTCATCTTCCAGGCAGTTCTCAAATATTCGAAAGCTTGCGTGCAGGATTCTTCAACTGGAATTAGGAAAAATCGAGCCATATGGTTCCAATATCGAGATTTTTTTACGACTAGGATGGTTTTTTCCAAATCAGAAATCGAGGAGGCAGAAATTATGAATAATTGAAGCTTGTAACGATCCCAGCGTGAAATTTTCGTTTTGAATGATTCTTCAGCGTTTATGAGGATTACTGGGAACTTAGAGTGATTTTGGGAAAATATCGAAGCGATGAAACGACTTGAAATATTTCCCGCAAGCCCAATCGTGTCGATATCCGATTGACAATTTTCCAGAATTTGTTTCTACAAAAATAATTTTAGGTAAATTTGTTTGAAATATATTTTTATATAATTATTTAATTATTTAGTCAAAATATTTCTGTACCATCGTAATGAATGGCTTTAATCCTATTTTTGATGAGAAACTCAATAATTTTCCAGAACTCGTGACCAAAATCATCATAAAAAAAAATATTATTAATTTTATTCGTAACACGTTCATAATTTCTTTTAGGAGTGAAACTCTTCGATGACTAAAATTGACTGAATCGTGTTTCTGGACTCGTCAGACATTTGAAAATTTTTCTCCAGGCAAATTGCAGAAAATTGTCAACATTTCTGGTTCGAGGATGCGAAAAAATACAAGCCTCGAATTATTGGCTATTACTAAACAAAACACACTTTTTTCCGAGTCCTGAATACATAATCGTGAAAATTGCTGCATTTTTCTGCGGAAAGTGAAAACGATGAGAGTACGCCAGGTGGAAATCTTCAACCTCTTCTTTTTCTGTAATCTAAAAATTTTTAATCGATCCTCCTATCTTAAAAAAATCACTCAAGCCTCTAATTCGTGATTCTGATTCATTGATTTTGCTGATTGAGTCGCTTGAGTGACGTGATGGAGACATCACGTATCAAAAATAAACATTAAGAATTAATTCAAATGAATATTATCATTCAAAAAAATGTTACTTATTTTTGCGAGATGGAGTATTAATAATCAAATTCTAAGAATATGAATCAAAGCTTTTATCAATCATCCCAATTTTATCCCATTATCAACAATGAATTCATATAAAATTGGATAAATTTTTTTTTCGTCGTTTTTTAAATAAAAAATTGGAAAGTAAAGGAAATCAATCGATCTCGGTCGATGAGTCGATGAATCAATCGGGATGAGAGGGCGCGGTGACGAGTGTCGTTATCGATAAGAAGAGGATTCGAAAATGCCTAGACGAGTCAGTAGTTTGTCAGGTGGCCGGGAGGAAGCTCCGCTTGCCTCGTTTTGTTTTCTTATATTTCTACATAGGGAACATCGTAGAGTAGAGTAGAATTTTTAATCAATGAAATAAAGAAAATAATAATCGCCATTCATAAAAAAAATTTAATTTGAGTGTTCACGTATGAAAAAGTCGACGGTAATCGATGGAGTCAGACAGCGAGCAGACAACGAAGGTAATTCGCAAAATTGCACAAAATCTGATCGGGCGAAATTTCCTACTATCCGAGCCATCGTGTCTTATCTCAAATAGCAGATTAGATATCTTTGATTCTTTTTGAATCGATTTCACGTCAAAGGGTTTTCTACGAACCTAAAAAAAAAGAGAAAATTGCCGCCTTCTTAGAAAGGAAGAAATTCTGATAATAGCAATGATAATAATGTTCGAGTATGTAATAAAAATAATAATAAGAAAGTAGTAACGTTTTCTGGTAAATTCGACCTTGAGATGGTTATGACTCATCGAATGTTTGCAAATTTGTATTGTCCTCGGACCTAGAATTACAGGAGTAAACAAAATTGGACATGGATTGTATCGTTAGTTTGTCATCAGTCATTCAGTTTTCACACGTCAGCGAGATTCTCACATTAATTAATTTCAGTCCGAATATGTAAAATTAAATTTTTCATGAATTTTTTTTTCTTTAACGACGTTACGTGTTTTTTTAATTAAATAAAGACGTTTATTTTTTTCACAATGGCAAAACGTAAATTAAATATTTATTTAGACGAGGTAACTCCGATTGATTAATTTTTTTATTTTTATTTTCATTGCTGATATTGATGATTTTATTTTATTTTTTCGTTCATTGGTTCGAATGAGTAAAAAGAAATTTTATATTTAAAATTTTGGAGGAAGATGAGACGGAGGAAGAGAACGGCGAAAGCGACCATGAGGAGAGACTTGGTCGGAAAATCCGTGATAAACGACAGAGGCGAGTTAGTGACGTTATCGATAGCTTGGCTGATCACGAAGGGTCGATCTCCGATGGATATGTCACTCCGAAACACCTTTACCTGGTTCGAATTTTCATTCACATATACCTGAGTGGAAAAAGAAATTCCTAAATTGGAAAAAAATCTTTTTTTTCCTGCTCTAATTTAATAAAAAATCGCTTCGATAACGAAAACATTGATTGATAATTCTAGCATATACAGAGAATTCAAATTGAAATAGGCAAAATAATTATCTGACTGAATAATTATTTAATTAAACATAAATTAAACATAAACTTAATAATAAGTGAATGAAAATTATGAATTCAATGTACGAATAATCACATAATTTTTTTTGGAAATTTTTGATAAGAAATCAATCCAAATCATTTTTAGAATTCCCCCGACCAAGGCTACCCAATGACGCCTGATCTAAGGACACCGGACTCGGTTCGAGCATTTCAACCCTCTTGGTACAACAGAACGCCCGACGTCGAAGATGCGATGCCAAATTCCGATTCAGCCTTTTCTGACCAAGATGTTGACAGGTGAAAAATAAATAAAATATTTATCAAAATTATTGTATTATTTGACAAAATATTTATTAAAATTATTATATTATTTGACAAAATATGAAAATTAATGAACAAACAATTTCAGTGTTTTGACGACGAGTATAAAAATTGCTTCGATGCCAGTTTCCATGGAAGACGATCGTTACAACATGAACCACCAAAATCGAGGCAAGTGCATAGTCTTCAATCATGAATTATTCGACATGGGATTCGAAAACAGGGAAGGCTCAAGCATCGACGCTAAGAAGATTAAAAAAACATTTCAAAATCTTGGTTTTTTGGTTGATATTCATGACAATTTTACCCACGCTGAAGTCATCGAAAAAATAAACAAACGTAAGTAAATTTTGTAAATTAAGGAAAATAAATAATTTTAATTTAATTAATTTAATCAAAGAATTTATGATTCCTTAAAAGGAATTCATAATAAAAAAAAGATGTAGTAAATAAAGTATACAAGATGATAAAAAACAGATTTTAGCAACGCTAAAAATGATTTTTCTCAGTCAGCGAGGAAGATCATAGCGATTCGGACTGCATTTGCATATTCATGCTGACTCACGGAATATCGAACGAAATGATCTGTGCAAAAGATGTTGCTTACAGAGCTGAGAAAATTTGGAAGCCATTCACTGGCGATAGATGCAGATCTCTGGCTGGAAAGCCGAAACTCTTTTTTTTCCAAGTAAGAAAACAAAATCCCACTTGCATAACTTTTTTACGTATAAAAATTATTTGGTGATTTTATTATTGTTATTTTTATTTTGACTTGAATATACTTTTTAAATACATATTTTTTGCTAAAAAATTGTCTCAGGCTTGTCGCGGAGATGAGTTAGACGACGGCGTGACTCTTACGCGATATTTCACCCAATCCGCGAGCTCGGAAACAGATTCAATAGAGACTTCTTACAAAATTCCGACTCACGCTGATTTTCTGATCGCTCACAGTTCGGTCCAGGGTTCGTTCACATTTTTCAACATTTTTTTATTTCATGGACTTTCAAATTTTCTTCACAATTTTAATTTTTAATCGTTTAATTTATTTTTCACTATTTTAGTTTACCTGACTAATTCAATTTATTAAACCTGTACTGACCTATTTTAATTTTACTCGTTTCATGTTTTTTTTCTATTTTAATTTGATTAGGTTTCTTTTCATGGCGAAATCCGACAAAGGGGACCTGGTTCATACAGTGCCTCTGCGAGGTATTCGACAAGTATGCCGAGACGACAGACTTGCTAAAGATGCTTACGATAACAGCGCGCAAAATATCGACAGAGAGGGCCTCCTATCACGACCAAGATCCCACAAAAAATGACAAAAAACAAGTACCATCGGTTACGTCTATGCTTTTGCGCGATATTTACTTCTCTCCGAAGTAAAAGAATTCTTTTTTTTTTTCTTCAATTTTGAATCCAAAAATTTCTTGATTCTTTTCACCCACTTTTTTCTACGTTTTTTCTACTATTATACAAAGTTATCGATTTTTCAAATAATCGAAACTAATTATTTATCTATTTAAAACGTTTGTACCGTGTACGAATTTTTTTCAAGCTACGATGTTGAACCGTTTAAAAAATGTTTATCTGAATTTTGTTAAATTTTCATAATAAAACGAGTCTCTGATACTGATTTGGTTTTTTTTCTATTTTTGTACGTTCATTGGCCCAGTTTTCACGAATTCGGATTTTTTGATCGATTGGCACGGAGGAAACCGATTCGAAACGTTTATAAACAGATACGGGATGACAAGTTATTGATTTTCGATAATAGACCAATTATCGTTGTTAATAATGATAATTGGATTTGGACTGACCTTTTCCATTTACTGAAAATATCCTTCGTACGTAATAAAGAAATTATTTTGAGATAAAAAAACTAAAAAACTTGATGATGGCAATTTAACTTAAACTTAATTTAACAAAATTTAATTTCAAAAATATGAATAATATGAAATACAAATTATTACTTGAACCTGAAAGAAGAAATCGTACTGCTAATACGTATGTAAATAAAATTCAAGTGTATTGTTTGTTTTATTTAAAATCTGTTAAAAAAAATTTAGGGAAGATATGAATGAGGATAAGAGGGAGAATTTAAGAAAGGGGAGATCGAGAGGAGAGCTATCTCAAAGGCGTACTATGAGAAGCGCCGAGATGCATGTCGTACGATAGATAAAAGATTGCTCGTGTTTGAACCCGGCCGAGAGTTTTTGAACCCTTATAAAAATCTAAAATACTTCAAAAAAGAGATAAATCATTTACGACCTCTTTACCCTCGCGATAAAAAAATTAATGTTTACGAAACTAGAATTTTTTTGGAAAAATTAAGAAAATTTATTTATTAACATTCTAGAAAAAAATAATACAGTCAGGGAGAAAATTAACCAGGAAGAAAAAAAGGGACGAGTGAACAGTCGGTGATTACCGAACTGTGAAAATAAGTTGAAAGCGATATTGTAAATATAACAAGGGAGAAAAAAGAGAATATTCAATGGAAAAAGACGATTAAAAAAATACTCTCAGGTGAATCCTGATCAGAATTTTTCAATTTTTACAAAATCCTTTACACTAAACATTTTACTACTAACAAAACATTTTACTATAACATAAATGATGGGCATGTATTTTTATTACTTCAATATTCATTCAAAAAAGTAAAAAATAATAATTTCTTCTACGTTATCCTCTTTAATGGATAACGTCCTCGTAAGTAGAATAATTTCATTTTAGATAGAATCATATTCATATTTCCATTTCGTTTCATTTATCGTAAAATTCATTCGATTGTTTATTCTTGTGGAAAAGTAGATTCGTCAGACATAGAATATGTAATCGCTCTTCCATGATTCTAATTCGTCCATTCAGAGTAAAACCTCTAGTCATCAAAGTTTCAAGTTAAATTTAGATAAAGTCTGTTACCTTCAAAGGGATATCAAACAGAACGTAATTGTATCAACGTGGAATCACATTCGGAAGCTTCCACATAAACCTACAGTAAATATTATTCCAGTTCATTAAATTACAATAATAAAACCACATAGCACGAATGAAATTTAAAATAAATGAAAATCATACATCGTGTCTCATCCTCTTATAAATAATTTTAAAAAAATCTGCAATTTGTTACATTCACCGTGCCCAAACGTGCGCACACACTCTTGTCCTCGTATAAAAATAAGGGAAAAAGTCAGCGAGGAAGAAGAGAAAAAAAAAAGGGACGAGTGGACAGTCGGTGATAATCGAAGCGTGGAAATAAGTCGAAAGCGATATTGTAAATATAAGGAGGGAGAAATAAAAAAGGAGAGAACAAAAATTGAGGAAGGGTAGCGTGGGGGGGGGGGTCGGCGGGGGAGGGGGATGAAGAGTCACTTGGAAGGAAAATACGAGTGTGCGGAGATGAGAGAGAGGCGAGTTTGCGCGAACAGATCAATACTCGGCACGTGGATCCAGCCAACCACCCTCGTCGCCTGGTCCAGAATATCGCAGAGCCAGCGCGAGCGAACTCTCAATCCTCCCTTCCGCCCCCCGCCAGTCTTGCTCGAGCTTTCGCTGCTTCCCTTGTGGATGCTGCACGGGGAACAATCCTCGCGCCGCGTCCACCCACGCCGGGACTTTCAGTAGCAAATCGTACGTTCCGCTCGCGCCATCTCCTTTTTTTTCATCGACACACGCTTCTTCGAGTCATTTATCACCATAAGTTTTTATCTCGATTCTCTCTTATCTCAACGCGGATCACAATTTGTTCTCCGGATTTCCAAGTAAAGCAGTTTTCTTGAATATTCGAGAGATTCATTTTCATTCGGTCGGAAAAATCGTTCGTTTTTCTCATCGTGAATTTTCCACCGTGAATTGTCGTTCATTTAGATTCTCGTGTAATGCGAGACTGGTAAGACCTCGATTTTTGTTTCAAAGCTCCAGGGGAAGGAAGGTACGAGGAAGAATCGCGATCGAGAGCGCTTGCGATGAAAACGACCAGGTGAAAGCTCCGTCGCATGACTTCTCTTGACTCTACAGAGCCCGGATCATCCGGCTCCCAGGTGAGCTTTAAATTAAACGGTATTTTATTTCTTCTCGGCTATCGCTTCATGATTTCATTCATAGAAATCGCTGAAGCGTTGTAATGAATTGTTTAGAATAAAAATATTTTAAAAAAGGATTGAAAATCAATATTTTTTATTAGTTTTTTATCTTTCTATTTATTTTTTTTTATTTCTCTTTTTTTCATTTTTCTGAATGCACTGTGTGCAAGAAGTCGTAAAAGAAATATATGTGTGAGAAATAGAATATGAAAGGGCTGGAAAACCACGTTCGAAACAAAAAAAAGCATTCACCCAATCGCACTGGCCGCGCATTTGAAAGCGAGAAACCTGGTTTTCGCTAAAAGAATAAACGAGAGCTACGATATTTCCTTTCAAAAGCCTACCGGGGTAATGTACATATTATGTACGAACTGTCGATTCTCTAAACTCGATAGTCTTCCGTGCACGTGCGAACTTTCCCATTCACCTCTCGAGCTTTTTGTTCGAGCGACTTCGTTGCTTCCTAGAGGGATGATTTTATTCTAAAACCGACATTTTTCATTCAATTATGATATATAGGTCTTAAAATATATTCTCATAGCACTTTCCTCCAATAAATTGAGTATCGACATATTTAAAAATATAAACGCAAAATGACAAAGTTCTTCACGAAGATCAAATTTGATTTCAAAAAACTAATTGAATATAATGTTAAAAAAATGTTCTAACACAATTTTCCTCTATCGATGAAATAATCATAAATTTTGTTAACAAAATAAAAAAGAAGGTAAAAGAAAATCAAAAAAAATTAAGATCCCATTTAAAGATAATTTTTTCTATAATATTAAAAAATTTTCACTTATAATACCACAAGAGCTTCAAAATTATCGGGTATTTCCCGATAGGTTCGTTGCAAACAAATGAAGGAGTCAAGTTTTTCAGGTTA
>JAPYYX010001496.1:0-27324 GCA_030522605.1 Cremastinae sp. B BG-2022a | reverse complement strand
TAACAATTTTTAAGGAAAAAATTTGACAAATCTCTAGGATTAATTTTGGATCCTTATTTTTCGTCGTGAAAAATGTCTATTTTTTACCACCATATATTTGGATTCAATGAAGGAAGAAATATTCAGAACAATATTAACATAAAAAAACAGTATTTTGGTATAAAACATCTAACATTCTAATTGAAAGAATAAATAATGCATAGAATTTTACAAAAAAATTGTAGTTTGAGATACATTTTTTCATTTTCAGTTTTTACATACTACAACTCGATGATATAACCTAATTTTCGTTGCGGGTTGTCATTTTGCTACAAAATCTGGTGTGATGTAGATATACAATTTTTTAAAACCGAATAAACGTATTTTTCACAAAAAACATTAGTGTATTCTTACCCACGTTGAGGCTAACGATGGGTCTTTCGTGTTCCACACAAACTTCGACGGCTCACAGTTCGCAAATGGAAAGGGAGACAATTCCGGCAATGGGCCATTCTGTTATGTTTATCACAAACTCCCCCCCCCCCCAGTCCCAAATTTTTAATCGGAAGGGTCTAAGAGAAATCGATATTGAAAATTTCGGCTGGGACACAAATGACCCACCGTTAGCGTTTGAGGGTTAATTTGCATTGACCAGTAGAATATTATGGTTAAAAACATTTTTTTTTCGTCGAATTTTACAAATTTTAGAAAATTTCGGATGTTTTGATGAAATCGTAAATTTTTCTTTTTTATCAGAATTGATCATTTGAATTATTTATATATGAAACTTTTGAACCTATTTTCACTCATTTGCGTATCAATAAACGAAAAACGTTTCGTTCATCGATTTTTTATGTTTGACGCGTCTCTAATGAGGCGAGTCCATAAAAAAGAGTCTCCGAGCGAAAATAAAAGTGGGAGAGAGGGCAGGTATATGAAGCTCGAACTTTCGGATCCCTAATCGCGCATTACCTGAAATGAAACGGGGTAAAATGTCGGGCGAACTGTATCGAAATTTCGGGTCTGAAAGGAAGAAAGAGTTGAAAAGATTGAAATTCAAATGAGACCGCGAGAATATTCTAATTTCGAGACCCTTTCTTGAATCTCCTTTTCTCTCTTTTTCCGGGGGTCGAAGGGAAGAATTTTTCGAGGAGGGGAAAAGGCCCACGCAGCTGCTACGTTTCAAAATTACAGACCCAAAATTTGCTTATTTTTCCCTCCTCTCTCGCACACGTATCCGTTCGGGCATCCTGCGACGATTTTTCGTCGGTAAAAAATAAAGCGAGGGCAAGACGCGGAAATATTTAAAATTCAAATATTAAGCCGATACGAGAGAGAAATCGTGATCGATTTTGTGTAAGGGAAAAATATGGGCTTGGAGATAAAAGAGGAGAGAGAACAAGGGAGGAAAAAATTGTCCCTTCGAAAACGATTATTTTTCTTTCCTGAGCCTTCGCAGCATGCATTATTGCCGGGCTCAACTGCGACTGTAAATATGTATATATCCTCTCTCATCTGTACGCGTGCGTGATTTTTTTTCCGACTCATGTACGAATATGTAGATTTATCCTGGGCGTGTGTAGCCGTGAAATCTCGCGATATTCGAGGGCTCTGTGTCCCTCGGAAAGAGACGGCGTTTCTACTTCTCCGAGGATTTTCCGTTTTTTTTTAGGATTTCTTGTTTTGTTTTTTATCGTTTTTCCTTTTTATCGAGCTCACTGTACCGGAAACCTTTCTGTCTTCCGGTATTCGTCAGATATCGAAAAAGTTTTCTGCCTATCGAGAGCCCGGAGAGTCGCAAGAGAGAATCGAGTGAAGATTGCTGAGATCGGTGTATTTCGTTATTGCCATTCTCAGGGAAAATATAAGCCATGGATTTCATATTGGATCTTTTTTCTCCTCTCGATTCGTACCCGATTTTCCAAATCTCTCTTTTTCGACAAATCCTTCGAGAGTCGATCAGGAACGAATCCAAGTGCTCCTGTTCTTTAATATAAATATTTATGAACAGAGATATCGACAAAAAGAATTTGATAAAAAAAAATTCGAAATTGAAATATTAAATATTTTAGAAATTTGAGAAATATTGAAAAATAAGAAAAAATCATTTTATCTTTGGTAAATGAATTCAGATTTGGAGTTAAGCGAATGGTTTCAAAGATATTTATAAAATAAGATCGAAAAAATTCGAAAAAATTGAATCTTACTGTAAAAAAGACACGGCACCGTCTTGACGATTTTTATTTTCTATATCGGTTTTTTTTATTACTTGGCGTCAAGACACTACCGTGTCTTTAGATAGCAAGAATAAAAATATATAAGTAGTACCAAAAAAAATACAAATTTTGTATAAAATAAGCAAAGCCTGAGAATGGAAGTAAATTTAATAAAATTTAACGAAATTGAGAGTTACGAGCTCAAAAAAAGGAAAAAGTAAAAAAAAGAATTATAAACTTGAAAAAGTAAAAAAAAGAATTATAAACTTCGAGATTCAATGCAAATCAAAATCAAAAAATGCGAATGAGAGAAGAATTATAGAAAATAATACGAGAGGAGAGTGAGGGAAATAAAAATGAAAATGGTCTCGAAGCAGGGTTCGTCTATCCCGGTACGTTTTGCATAATCAAATCCTTCGACAAGCCACGAGAATGTCAAGTGTACGGGTATAGGATAAATGTGTGCGCAGGGTGAAAAAAAGAGTGTATGGTGGAAAGCTCGGTGCGTGCGAGAGGCACGCGAAGAGAGGGCGAGGAGCCGGGGGGTGAAATCCAAAACACGCGAGGCCTTCGAAAAATTCGGTTTATTCGGTCGGCTCGCTCTTTCGTGGCTCGCCGCGTTACTCTTTCGTAACGCAAATACGCGGAGACTCGGATATATTTTATTTCGTTGCGGATCTAAGCTCGCCCTTTCCCGACGCAGAGTACATTCCAGAAATAACTGAAAACACCCCAGCTTTCTCGATTTCTCTGCGTCGAAGCTTTCCATTTTCTCTTCCGACTCCCTGAATCTGACGTCTCTCCCCTGCGCTGATGCTCACCCTCGCGAATTCTCCCGGGCACTCTACTCCTGCCACCTCCAAAAACGAGAGAGCTACAAAATGGACGTTCCGAAAGTCTATTTCGAACCGCGAATCAACATTTTCCGATCCTCTTCAATTCATGACGTATATAGGGTAGAGGGGGGCAAAATGGCGTACCCCAAAAATTTATTGAAAATTTTTAATATTTCAAAGTTTCACTGTAAATTTTTTGATTTGCAGGCGTTTTTTACACACGTTAAACATATCTATAAAATTTGGAAGTTTATACACAAAATGTGTTTAAAATTATACAAAAAAATGCAAATTACCCACATATCTGTGCTTTTTGAAAATTTTACACACTCAAACGAGTAAAAATACACATTTTACGTGTGTTAAAAAACACACTTAGATTTACAGTGTTCATAAAGTTTAATATCAAATAACGTTTTATTTTGCCAAGAACATTAAATTTGGTGATTCCAAAACACACATTCAAACAAAAATAAAAATTAAAAATCAAAAAACAACATAGCAGATAGAAAAAGATGATTTTCTTTGGGAATGAGACACATTTAAACGAAAATCAAAATAAATGATCAATTAGATATCTGAAACAAAACGTCAAAACTAATAATAGATTAACAAATTATAAAAAAGAAATTTTTTCCTTACTTTTTGGAGGGGTGCCCATTTTGTTCGCTAAAAAAATTTATTTCTTCTCATGGCAACTGAAACTTTAATTGGTTTCCTTCAATTGTGATTAAAAAATAAAAAATTCAGCATATAACCCTTGGAATCCGAAAATTTTCTTAAGTACCCCATTTTGCCCCCCTTTACCCTACACATGTATTGAATAAAAAATTTCGTTCTTTATTTGAAAAAATGAATTACATTTGTGTCCTATTTAAAAATCTTTGTACATTTTTTATATGAAATGTAAAAAAAACGTTTAGAAAACATAAAAATGTATCTTTTAAAATTTTACGACTGAAACTTACGGAGAATTTGCCTTGGAAAATTTGAAAGTCATTGAAAATGAAATTTTTGATTTTCTCATCACGTTTCGCAATCATACATTTAATTAAAAATTCATTGACTCTGGAAAAAAGTGTGCGAGATAAAAATGAAAAATTCTTGAGATCGAAAAAGTATAGGAAGAAAATGTTTCGATACATTTTTATCATTGAAAAATCGTTTCTTCAGCAAAAATGTTAATATTATCTCTGAAAAGCGAATTATTCGTTCAAGAATTCATAGAGGATTTATTAAAAAATTCCGGAGGGCTTTTGACAAAGGGCGCGAGTCATGCATTTTTTATATGATATTTTGTATTAAAAATGATTCCGCGCCGTGTATTAGAATAAAATTCGTGGCTCGAGAGAGCGAGGAGAAAGTCTTATCGGAGTATCGAGCCTTTTCATTTTTCTTCTGAAATAGGCCTATAGCACTTATCTCGCGTTATATCCGAATAAATGCTTGAGTGGATGGAGGATGAACGGGCGAGGGAGCGAAATGTGACAAAGAGTGTGTGACCTTTCTACCGGGAGCGTAGGAAAAAAATCGAGAGGGAGGAAAAGGATCGAGATCACGAGAAATATCTCTCTATGGGATTCTTATACATCACTCAGTACCTACACCGATGTAATGCCTCGAAAAAAACGAGGCAATATGGACAAGAGAAAAAAATGGCGTCCAAAAATAATGTTATCAAATATTTTCTCCGTGATATATTTACGATTTTCGAAAATTAAGAAAAAATCCTTAAATCATGAAATTGATAAAAAATTAAAACAAAGTGAAATTTAAAAAAAACAATTTACAATATTTTTTAAAACTCTTTTCACCCAACGTATAAAATAAAAATCACAAAAGAATCGATCGCAGAGAATTTCAATAATGGTAAAATTGTCAAAAAATGATGGAAGTGTATTTATGTTTGAATATCGGTCGCTTTCACCCCCATTTCTCCTTGGAAGATATTTGGGCACACATCCCGTGAGAGATAGGAGAGAGTATTGGACGTTTCGGCGTTATCGGCACGGAGAAAAATTCGAGTAGGGTGTTCGGGGTCGGCCTATCGGGTGAGACGTAGGAAAATCGTGTGTGCCCAAAGGGCCGATCTCGCGTGTGAGGGAAGAGCTCGTATATAAACAGAGAGGGATGGAAGATAGTAACGAAAATCCAGGATAGAGGAGGACAGAGAGAAAAGGAGCCCCTAGGGGTGAGAAAATATATATCGGGGGTGAGAGAGAGAGAGTCTTCGTGGGAGGTTTTTAGGGGTGGAAAATCGGGGTAGAGCCTCGTCAAAATGGACGCTAAGCCCGTATAAGTCTAACGGGATTTTCGATCGTGGGCGGACGGGCGTGTGTGAGGAAGAAACGGCCGAGGGGCTTGGAAATGGGACGTCGGGGCTCGGGGGTAGTTTTCCTGGGAGGAAGTTCGCCTACCCCGCGCGCCTCTCTTCACTCGAGCCACCACGCAGGGGATCTTTTTTACTCGTGTTCGTGCATTTCAACCCCTGGTACAGATAAAAGCTCACCTCGACGCTCCGATGGCCCAGTACACCTCAAGATGGCCGCCATAAGGGTGGCAATATATCAGAATGAGGGAGAAAGGGCGAAACTGCCCTTCCAAAGGCTCTATACGATATTCCAGTATATACGAGAAAGAGAAAGAGAGATAAAGAACGAGAGAGACAAATATACATATTCCAAGGGTGGAGAAGAGAGCTTTTTCACCCTCATGGTATTTCGTAAAAGTCCTCTCGCCCGTTGGCCGTTATATCACCCCCTTTTTTTCTCCACTTTTTTTATTCCCTTTCCCTTTTTTTCTGCCTTCTTTCCTCGCTATCTCCACTCGCCCGGGCTCCCCTTCTGGTGATTTTTTTATTCCCTCTTTTTTTTCCTCCCTTATTTTTCGTCTTCGACAGTTTCGCGATCTCAACCCCCGCGAGACGTCCGTTTGCATTTTTTTTCCTCTTTCCTTCATCCTCCTGTTCTTTCTTACTTTTTGGGGGATAAACGCGACGCCTGAGAGAGAAAAAATGATCGGAAAATTCTCGGTCGTACAATGAAACGAGATGACGGTCTCGCTTTGAACAGAAGGGCGCCGGAATTCTGGATAAGGAAGAAAAAAGACGATCGGATGGGATATATATCCCAGCACATTTTACATTTACAATTTACATTTACATATAAAATAATCCGGATGAAAAAGCCTGAATTTAATTTCTTTCGGATTTTCAAACTCTCGAGATATTAATTGATAAAAAAGTCGTTGACGAAATTTCAATTCGCATCGCAAAGATCTCGCAATGCTTAAATCCCCCAAAGAGGATGAGAGCTGCCTGTTCAAAAAAAAGAAAAAAGAATCGAATTTTTATCTTTTGCTCCGTTTTTTCGCTGGTCCTCGAGAAGATTTTTATTCCCGAGTCCGATTTTTTTCCGCTCTGCATGACGTGACACATATTCGAAGATGTACACGGAAGCATCGAGTAAAAAACGAAAAAGAAAAAAGCTCGGAAAAGCTCTCTCCCGCGACCGAGGACGAGAGAACAAAATTTTTATTTTCAGTCTCGGGGAAATTTCGAAAATGAGCCAAAATATAAAAGCAAGCCATCAGAGACAACGAAATCAAGAGAGAAAAAATGAGCAGGCAGAGTCCGCGATTCTACGAAAAAAGTGAATGCGCGCGTGTGTCGAGAAGAGAACCAAAAAAGCAACAAAAAAAACCGGCAGCGATGGCGAAAAAGGGGGTGGAAAAAATTGTTGAAGGAAAAGAGTCTCCGAGGCGTAAAAGAAAAAGCGTTTTCGCGTGTGCGCGAGCTGGTTTTTTGCGACGTTTCGCTGCTCGTTTTCCTCTTTAACGTATATTTTTTTTCTCTGTCAGCCACCCTTGCCGAGTTTCGTGGCACTGACGATGAGATACGAAGAAGGGAGGACAAAAACGAACGAGAAGAAGGAATAAAAAAAACAACATGGAAAAAAGGAAAGGAGGAGAAAAACTCAAGTCGCGGGTGCAGGATCGAATGAAAAGCTCTCTCGCTTTCCCCTCTCCCTCTCTCTCTCTCTCTCTCTCTGTCTCGCGAAGAGCAAACATCGAGCGTGTAATTCGCTCTTTTAAAGAACACTTGTACGATAATTAAGCTCCCAACGTGGATGTGTACGTCGGAGGGGAAAGAGGGGAGAAAAGATAGACAGAGAGAAATGACTAGAAAGTAAAGAAGAGAGAAAGAGGAAAAAAGCCACAAATAAAAAAGGAAAGGGGGTGGGGGCAGAGTTGAGGCTTGTTTTCTGCAAAACGACGACGAAACCGCGATACATCGGGACTCGAGAAGGAAAAGAGAGAGCCGAGTGAGTAACTGGAAAAAAAATGAGATGAAAAAAAAACGAGAGAGAGAGAGAGGAGGGGAGAAGGGTGCAAAGGGTTGGAAAGAGGATGGCTGAGTTTCTGAAAAGATTCTTTTCCGTTTATTTTCTTTCTTTCTCCTTTTCTTTCGTATTTTTCCCCCTCCCCCCTTCCTCTCTTCGTTTTATTTCTTTTCTGCGAGCCAGCCTGGGCATGGAAAAGACACGTGACGGGGAAGCGTGTGTGCAGTTTTAATTAGCACTGGTGGTGCATTTTCATCCCCTTTCTCGCGAGCCACCCTCCGACGACGCTGCGCTAAGAGAAAAAAAGAGCCAGGAGGAAAAAAAACTGAAGAATCTCTCGCGAAAGAGCTTACAATTTACCTTCCACCCCCGCGAACTCTTTCCTATTCCACCATCGGATTCCTTACTGTACGTACACCCTTTTTCTAGTTCTACATCATATTAGAAGACTTTATACTCGACTGTCCATCGTCGTCTTTGACAAATTCTGGACGCATGAAAAACCTCAACATATTTATACTTTCAATTTTTTTACTTATTTAATTTCATTTAATTTTTTAGTCATATTTTCTTTTCTTTTTCGATCGTGTGTTAGAGTAAAAATTTTTCTAAATTCATTTTCGCAATTTCTTCGGTTTTTTTCAACTCGAAATGAACGCGATGAACGAAGAGCGAAAAAAATGTTCAACTGATCGACGAGGAAGAAAAGGACTCGAGAGAAACATCGGAGACTATAGTTGGTTCAAAAAAAAAAGAAGTTTAAATTGAATCGAGGCACGATATACGCCATTGACGCCCACACAAAACCGGGTGGCTCGTTGATCCGTGCGCGAGGCATTAAAATCTCGCATGAAAAAGAAAGAGTCTGGAGGTTTATTTCGCTGGTCGGTGATGAAAAAAACGCGACGAGGCGAGAGTCGAAGAAAGGTACTTTGGGGGAAGGACGAGGTTAAAAAAGGGGTTGAAAAAAAGTGAGCAAAAAAAAGAGAGATCGGTTATCGCGTGTACGAATGAGAAAAAAAAACAAGAAAAATCTGTCGAAACATTGTTCGAGGTCACCAACGCGTTGCCAATTTGACGCGAAAAGACTCGAGAAGTTGAAAGGATAAAAGTTCGAAAGAAAAAAATCAACCCTTAACAAAAACGTTTTCTCTCTCTCTCATTTTTTCTCCCAGTTCCCTCTCCTCTCGTTTTCTCCTCTTTCTCGCGATTCAAAAGTGAACCTGGCACTAAATTCTCCATACTTCAACTCCCGGCTTTTTGTCCGAAAAAATACGAAGTAAAGATTTTTTACGCTCGCTTCGTTTTTTTATGTCCCCTCAGCGGTCGAGTTAATTTTTTCATTAGTCTCTGAAAACACTCGGGACATTCTGAGAGTTGACATTGTCGTCTAATACGTGACGATCTTTCTTTCTCTCAGAAAAAATAAAAATCGACTCCTTTGCTTCTTATTCTTCGAGACAATCTCACGAATTTATTTAATTGTTTACAAAAAATTATTTACTCGAAAAAAAAATGAAGAGGAGAACATTTTTCGTCATAATTTTGATGTTTTGTTTCTTTATGCATTACAGATTCGATGAAAAGGAGCTAATTAAGGATAGAAGTCGATGTCAAAACCGGCCGGGGGAGAGTGTGACGCGAAAAATGAATGAATGAGAGACGAAAATTCAACAGCTCATCCGGAGTGAAACTTGTGAACGCGAAAAAAGGCTAATTAACATGAATTTGGTCGTAAAAAACCGTGGTCGTTCTTTTTAACTCTCTGATAGCCGTGATTCTTGTACGATCTTGGAAAAAAATTTTAAAGAGAGTTAAAAGAATTTATGAAAACTTTGAAACGAGCAAGACCAGAAAAAAAGAGAAAAAAATAAAAAAACAAATATAAATAAAAGCGTGAAAAAAGCTTTTACTTTTTTCCATCCCTCAATTTTCGACACCGTCTTTTTTCTCTCTTTTGCGAGAGGTCGTTACGATACGCAGGCAGGTTAAGAAGTCAAGAACTTAAGACCTTAAGCAAGCCTCCCCTCCGCCCCGTCCCGGCCACCGCCCTCGAGCTCGTGGTCGGGCTGCTTAGAAACTCTTAAAGGGCGCTAAACTCGTTCTCCGAGCGAGCACGCGCCGTTCATTACAACGAGAAATGTGCACACGTGGAAAAATGAGAAATTGAACATGCGATCAGCACGTTCCACTATATTCACACTTTTTTTCTACTCTCGCTTTCATTCTTTTCTTCTCATTGAATTAATATATTCTCTTTTCGAACTCGTGAATAAGACTCGAACGGTCACTGAGAAACAGGATTTACCAGATTTCAGGTGTTAAATATCTCGAACGATGAAACTTTAAAGTGAATTTTATAAAATTGAAAGACTGATGACGTACATTTTCTCAAATCAGTTTTTTTTACTAAAAATTTTTTTTCTCAAATTAGTTCTATTCAATTAATAACGATATATAAAGAGCTGAAGGACCGCGGGCGATGGCTCATTGACATGGGCATCTTAATATCTAAGAAAACGCAAATGATGAAGATCAGGATTAAAAGCGAAAGGTTGACTAATATTTTAAAAACTGATAGTATTGTTGAGTTGCAACTAGTAAAAATACAAAAAGAATATATTCTATTGAGAATGAAAACGAACGTCCTTAAAAAAATGATTTCTCGGTAGTTAATGCGGATGTGAAAAGACTACAGAGTTATCAATTGATAGAAGTGTTCATTCAACATTGTAGCATAATCTTGTCATTGATAATTTGTAAAAAAAAATTTGAAAAAGAAGGGAATGTTATAAACATATATAAGGGTAGTTTACCCCTTAAAATTGATCTTCGGGAAAAATGCAAAAACACGTATCTCTTACTTTTCGTGACTCTTCAAAATGCAATTGGATTCATCAAGATAGCTCAATTAGCTTTTGAGTTATAACGATTTTGTGAATTTCAACCCCTATATTTTTTCCCCATGCAACCCCCTGATATGGAATCATTTGTATTTTTCATCATTTAACATCAACATAATTGTCGATTTGAAAGTATTTAATTATTTCACTTGGAAATAGGTGAAATCCGTAAACTACCCCGGGGAGGCCCCAACTTTGAGGGGTGGTTTCACCCCCTAGAAACGTTTTTCCGCAAAAAAAACGTATCTCTTAGATTTTCATAAAGATTAACATATCCAAGTTTCATTGAAATCGGAGAGGGACACCGGAAACAGTTCCCTTGTAAGACAAAAACCTATAAATAAGTATGTATTTTATGTAAATATGTAAATACTCATGCCAATGAATAGCAATATAATAATAATAATAGCTCTATTTAAATCATATAAATATTTTAAAATATGTTAATAACAAAAAATTGTGTCTATAATTTATTAAAAAATGCTAAATAATCTAAAGATGAATGAAAATTTTATTATTTTACAGATTTTTTGATCATTTCTTCAAAAGATTTTGAAATGAAATTTATTTGTTCGTTTCTTCATAAAAATTTATTCGCTTCAGTGAATCTCGATGCCGCTGCAGTAATCCGAAAATTCTCCCTTTCTGTCTCTCTTGCGGCCCTTCCTACTCACTTCGCGCGCGCGTCATTAAGTGCGCGTAAACTTTCGCCAATTAATCTCCCCGCTAATTATTAAGCCATATAGGATAGAAGTTGGAGAAGAGGGCTAAGGGAGGGGCGGTTTTGTCAGAAGGGGTTGTTCGAGGATGAACGCCGAGTGTGCGTGTGGTAACGCGAGATCGGGTACGCCAGACTCGACAGAAAGACTTTTGCAAGAGCCCCTACCAATTTTCACTATATTTACAGCTCTGTTCAAATGAACATACAAAATCTTCGCGAAAATCAATTTCGTCATTTATGGTAAATTAATTATTTTTAGGATTATTTTTTCCTAATTTACTGAACAATCAAATTTTGACATCAAGAAAGCTAGAAAAATGTTTCAAAATATTTTTTTAGTTTTTTTATTTTCCGGATATCAGAAACATCTCATATGCTGAAATATCTTAAGGATGTACTGGAGATACAATCCCTGACAAAAGTAACTTTTTGATAATTAATTGTTAAAATGTAGTCTTCGATCGTCTTTTTGTTAGAAAGTTGCAATATTTTATATCATTTTATTTACAATGATACTCGATAGTTTTCTAAAGTTTTATTAACAACTTTCATATTATTGATTGTTTAAACAATTCAAAACAAAAATTTTAGACAAAATTGTTTAAACTCGGTTATTAACATTTTTATGTGAACTGATAGTAAAAAAAATATCAACAAGACCTCATGGTTTTAATCAATTTCTAAGAACTTTTAAAGAGGGAAATTCGTTTTATTATCACAAAAGTGGATAATTACTCAAAAACTGATTAGTACAAATTGATAAAATTTGGCAGAAAGATTCTTTAATATTTAAACATCTGGAGTAAAAATTTACAGGTATAACTACTACCGTTTTTTCGATATTTACATAACTTATTATAATTTTGAATACGTATAACATTCAATCTGTTATAACTTTTGAACGGTTTAGTGATTTGAGTCGTAATTTGCATAAAAGCATTTTAGAATTCTATTATCAGTGTCTGGTCAAATTTTTAGATTCTTATCACCGTTTCGAATTATCTCCAGTACATCCTTAAAAATGACGTACATACATAAAATCAATTGCAGTATAAAAAATTATCCTCTCTTATCAAAACGCATAAAATGAGTAATCAATCGCGTTAAAAAAAGCTCATGCAGTGATGGTAGTAGAAATGAAAAAAAAGCAAATGAAGAGGAAAAGTGAATTTAGAAAAAAAGAGAATGTGCAAAAGATGTTAATACCGCTTCGAAAGTAAATACCCCGGTACATAAACTTATGTGCCGAAATACGTGCTAAATGTACATAGTCGCCCACACATAAATAAAAAGGACGTGTGTGTATGTGCGCGTATGGAGAATGAAGAGAGAGATAAGGTGAGAGATATATATCTGCGGTGACCACAGCCTCGACGCTGATTGGTGGAGTCAAGTTTGTGGCAAGATGGCTGCCCTCGACGCGAAATGGGGCTGCTCGCGTCGAGGGCGTCAGGTACACGCTTCTCTCGGTCGTGCACGCGTATATCGATATCATGTTTGCCCACACACTCGTCAGAGCGAGAGAAACTCGAAGACACCGTTCCTCCGATCTTCGCGCGCCCTCGTCTTCGTATTCCGTTCCAGTTTCAAGCCTGGATAGAATTATGTAGACTTTTAGATCTACATGATCGCAGCTCGCTCAAAAACGAAGAAAATCATTTTCCAGCTATTAAATTCCCGAGGAGCCATATGCGTGGGAGATCGAAACACAAATAATCGAAATTTGAAACGGACGAGATATAAAATTTCAAGACGAGCATAAGTTTCAGAAGTAATCGAAAAAAATGTTAATAAATAAAAAATTTGAAGTAAAAAAGTAAATATACGAATTGTTATTATGTTTTCGAAGTTGGATAATTTTGGACTATTTATTTCCTTTTAAAATAAATTGAATTCCTTGAAATTCAAAGTCTTTGTCGGTCGTTTTTTCCATCGTTTCTCAAAACTGTGGATTATATTTCGATCTAAGGAGTCTCGGGGCTCGTTCGCCTAATAAAGCTCTTGTTCCCTTTGGCGCATCTCGGATCGTCGCGTCAACACGAATTCTCGAGCAAGAGCGTGAATTTCGCGTATATACGTACATATCTACACGTGAGCGTGTGTATCGCTATGCCATCGTGGATCGTGCGAGGAGAAACGGCGACGATGACGAGCCTGCCTCGAGCTAGAAAATATCGTACACCGTCTCTACCAACCCCCTTTTTCCATCCCTTATTCTCTTTCATTCTCTCGCTCCCGCGTGCTCGCTCTATGCGCGCTTTCTTATTCCTTTCCTCGAGAGTTGCGTTCTCTTCTCTGATGCCTTCGCATCAGGCTTTCCTCTCAAAGAGAATACGATAATGCGAACAACTTGGGCTAATGAGTTGTAATAGGACCTACCTCGATGTTCTTTTATTCTCTTTCATCCCCCATTTTCCCTCTTATTTTCTTTTTCTTCTTAGTCTTTCTATATCAATCTCACAATTTTTTGGGTTAATAACACTGGCACACAAAATAAATGGTCTGTACTTTCGACCGGATCCATCTACGTATTTCAACGCGTTGATATAACGAATCCGGGATCAGTTGGGCGCCTACATATACAGAGATTTTTAGTAAATTGCAAGAAACCGATAAAAATGACTAAAAATCGTTCAAAAATGTAGATTCCGGATGGAATGTGAAATTCGACCAAAAATTAGGGTAGAAAGGGGTAAGATGTACCCTAAAAATTTGGAGAACATTTTTAATATTTCAAAATTTAACAAAGTTTTATATCAAATAGCGTTTTCTTTGCAAGAACATTGTATTTGGTGATTCTAGAACATATTCAAACAGAAATAAAAATTAAAAATCAAAAACCAACATCAGAGCAGATAGAAAAAGATGATTTTCTTTGGGAATGAGACACATTTCAACGAAAATAAAAATAAATCATGAATTAGCTAGTTGAAAAAAAACGTCAAAACTTAATAAAAATTTAATAAATTACAAAAAAGAAAATTTTTTCTTACTTTTCGGAGGAGTAGTCCATTTTGTTCGCTAAAAAAATTTATTTTTTCTCATGACAGTTGAAAATTTAATTTGTGTCCTTCAATTGTGATTAAAAAACAATAAATTCAGCATATTTATACCCTTGGAATCGGATAATTTTCGTAAGTACCCCATTTTGCCTCCCTCTACCCTACATATAATTAAAAAATTATGCCCATACATTTGGCGATATCTTTTCTACATTTTCCGAAATTGTTATTTTGATTTACCGAATATAATATTCATCATTCTGTATATCGGCGTATTCTATTTTTTTTATTATAAGCTCCTTAAACCTACTTGGTTTATTTCGGTTTTACATAAGTATATACAAAATAATATAAGTAATAATAAATTGGGGCTGCATTACATTGTGATTTCATTTTTAGAGATTCAGCTTACAATTGTCGACAAATTTCATTATAAACATACGGGCAGAAACATTGGGGTTTTTTAGTATTGATACAGAGTATTAGGCGCATATAATTTGAGTTTCTTTAGGTTATTCAGTAGGTCTTTTCTTTGTTCGTTGTAGAGCTTACATTCCCACAAAATGTGGTTCAGGTTTTCGGAGTTTTTACCACACTCACAGCGATCGTCATCGACTATACCTATGCGCTTAAGAGATTCTTTTAGGTTGTAGTGATTAGCCCAGCATCTATTAATTGTAACGATCGTCTCTCTGTTTAAAGCTTGGTGATGGAACCACGGTTTGGGATGATTGTTAAAGAATTCTTTAAAATACACTTTTCCAGTGCGCTCGCTTGCCTGAACTTTTTGGTTCCTCGTGTTTATAGTTGCTTTTTTGGTAACTTTCAAAACGGTCTGTGTGTAGGGGATAGGTAATATTTCATTCGCTGGTGAGTGTGTCGTAGCTTCTTTTGCTAGAGAATCCGCTTTTTCATTACCCGAGACATCTATGTGAGCTGGTACCCAGAAAATGTTTATTGTATCTTTTCTGTGTTGTTTGCTATAAGATACGAGCTGTTGGTATTTTTTCTTTATAGCTATGATGTTCGGATTTGTTTTAACCGTTTATAATGGACTTTCAAGGCTTAGCGCTTAGCGAGTCCGAAAAAATAAAAAAGCGCTTGTCTTTATTTTCTAGAGCGAAATCTATTGCATCTTTAAGAGCAATGTACTCTGCAGTGAAGCGTATTCTATTTATTTAATTCAATTTAAATAATAATTTATATGTAATAAATATAATATATTGTATATAATATAATAAGTAACAAAAACTAATAATTTACAATTCTTTATATTTTTAGAATTACGATAAAAACTTACTTTTGTATTGTTTATCTTGCTCGTACGGGTGAAGATATTTATAGATATAGAATAAGATTATAGAAGATATTATAGATATCCCATTTTCTATCGTACCTGAAAAAGATCAACAAAATTTAACATATAATAATGCAAATTATTTTGTATTGATAGTATATTTTAACAATAACATTAGACATGGAGAAAAGAAAGTCATAGACATCGCCAGATAAAATGCAAGAAAAAAATTAACCCGGATGATAATTACGTAATGGAATTAAAATGAATGAAAAGAGCGAAAAGATTCGTAAATTGATAAATGGTATAATGAGATTCTTAAATAGCGTGATTTATGGCGCGTTTGAAATTTTTTCACGTTCATTTTCCGAATTATCGTTGCGCAAAGACGTGACGGAAGGTCGGGAGAAAGTGGGGAAGTAAAAGTGGAACCAATAATTTTATTTCTCGTGATAAAGCAAGCTCCATCTGGTGGTGACGAGGAGAGAGCTTTTCGCGGTATGCAAAAAGTGCGACGCTCGGAGTTAAGGAGCGGGAGCGAGGGAGAGAAAAGAGGAAAATAGTGTAGAAAAGTGAAAGAGAAAGGGCGAGAATTGAGGTGTGCGAAGCAACAGGGGAAGAAGAGCGAAGAAAAAAATTGAGAATTCTTTTTTTCTCTCTCCCTCTCTTTCTCTCTGACTCTCATTCTCTTTCCTCGTCTTCGTATCTTCCGTAAGTAAACAGAGGGGCTTATGAATTTTAAGCAGGCTATAGCAAGCCGCGGGAAAAACGCTTTTTCCTTTGAGACCAATGTTTTGTATATGTTTATGCTCGAAACCGCGCGATTCCTCCTCCCTTCCGGTCTCGATGAAAGAATGAAAATTCGAAATTGATCGATTCTTCGCGAGGAGAAAATAATTCGCTGGGAAAATTAGGTTTTTGAGCTCAATCGCGAGGTTCTAAAACTTTTTTTCGCATTATTATATATGAAAATCTTTCGTATCAATCAAAAACATTTTTTGATTTTATACAAATTGACAAATTTTCATTAATGCATAGGACAAAATAGTCAAAATACCTACAATTCCTATAATGATAAGATTTTGAATATTTTATGCAAAAAAATTATAGATATCGTACACATCGTTAATTGGTTAATGTTAGGTTCTATAGATACAATAGAATGTGTTTGGGAGCGAGCGATCGGGCTTGTTTCGATATTGATTTCCTGTCTTGACAGTATAGATAGCAGCAAGAGGTAAAGAGGAGGGCTATCTAAACACTCTAATGGCTCGAAGTGAGAGGACCGAGGACCAGGGATTCTGCGCGTTGCCAGGCACACGTGTCTCTAATGATTTTAGTGTACCGCCAGGATAACCCTCATACATAATAGCTAACTTTCCAGTACGCCTCTATATATGTATAGTCTTGCTTATATCCACATTTGACTGTACATGCACCTATTTCCTCAACGCAATAAGATGTAAATTTAAAAAGAATTATATTCTCGTACCATCCAGCAAAATCGAAAAAAAAAAATTGTTCCAGATAGGGTAGAGGGGGACAAATTGGGGTACTAAAGAAAATTGTTCGATTCCAAGGGTTTAAATATGCTGCATTTTTTGTTTTTTAATCGCAATTGAAGGAAACAAATTAAATTTCCAGCTGCTATGAGAAAAAATAAATTTTTTTAGCGAAAAAAATGGGGTTACCCTCCGAAAAGTAAGAAAAATTTTCTTTATTATGATTTGTTAATTTATTATTAGCTTTGACGTTTTGTTTCAAGTATCTATGATTTATTTTGATTTTCGTTTAAATGTGTCTAATTTCCAAAGAAAATCATCTTTGTTATCTGCTATCTTGGTTTTTGATTTTATTGTTCTTGGCAAAGAAAACGCTATTTGATATTAAATTTTATCAAATTTTGAAATATTAAAAATTTTCACCACATTTTTTGGGTACTCCCCCCCCCAAAAAAAAAGAGAAAAATTTTTCTTATTTATAATTTCTTAATTTATTATTAGCTTTGACGTTTTGTTTCAAGTATCTAATTGGTGACTTATTTGGATTTTCATTTAAATATGTGTCTCATTCCCAAAGAAAATCATCTTTTTCCATCTGCTATGGTGTTGTTTGATTTTTAATTTTAATTTTTGTTTGTATGTGTTTTGGAATCACCAAATATAATGTTCTTGGCAAAGAAAACGTTATTTGATATTAAACTTTATCAAACTTTAAAATATTAAAAACTTTCACCACATTTTGGGGGAACCCCATTTTGCCACCCTCTACCATATTTATTTTATTGAAAATTTTAATTAATTTTTAATTTTAACAAATTATGAATTACGAGTAAAATTTTTGCAAATTTATTCTTCTGTGTAGAGCTTTTTACGCTTCTATGAATTTTTGCATGTAAAAAATGTACTACGTAATATGAGAGTTTGGTAGGATAATTTGTGAAGTCTAAACGAGGCTAGATTTAGCGAACAGTTTTGGGATTCCTTTGTACTGTCATTGGTGGACCGTGGCCACGCCCTGTAAACAAGGTTCCGTACGCGTTTGTTCGCCGAAGCACGAATAAACCCTTATGTACCTTGCCCGAGCGCGAGTACACTTATATGCTGCCTGAGAGCCTCGGAGAGACGTACATATATTTACGAGCTCTGGGAGATACTCACATGCACATTCAAAATGCGTTCGTGGAGGACCAGAGCCGCGAAACCCGCAGTACCGGCAATTTTTCGCACATTTTTTCGTGTTCACCACTGTCGTCGCTTTTCGTATTTACGAAAATTTCATTTTTTAACGTAAAAAACTTTCTAATATTAAAATTTTTACACGATTACATTTGAGTAAATATAAAAATTCATTTGGGCTGTTAAGAAATTATTTAAAGTTGAAAAAATTGTAAGAAACGCATTAAAAATAAAAAAATGTTAAAAAAGAGTAAAATAAGAAGCGAAAATTTGTTTCGTCCGCCATCTTGTTTTAGACTCAATGCATTTGGGAGCGAGAGAAAGATTTTTCCGCGAACGAGGATTAATAATAATAATTCGTTCGAAGTTACGATCACATGAAAAACGTTATATCAGTCAAACCCATAAACTTCCCTCAAAGTAAATACCCATGTACATTTTCATAATAAAACGAGATTTTACGATATTATTTACGGTAACGAAGCTATCATCAATAATAGCAGGGCAAACTTTGTTGCTGCTCATTACGGGGCGCAAAAGAGATATATAAACTTACCGAAGACTCCGCAACCGAGCAAAAACTTCTTCGTCGATTCGATAAAAAGAGATTGAACTCTCGCATCAAAGTGGCCAAACCGTTTACCAAAGCCAAAATTCATAGATACAATATATATTTACTCACCTCTGAAAAAGAAACTCGTTGAACTCTGTAAACTTTTGCGAAACAGTCGCCTTGCATATTTCCCGCTGCGTCCAACGAATGTATAACCTGAAGTGCGGCTCAGTAAAGTTTTTTACGCGGGAAACGATGTATCGAAGCTCGAACGTCAGAGAGGTCGCGCAGCACTTTTTTAAATGTAGTTCACGGGCGCACGGACGCGGTGACAGCGGCGCTGGCGCGTCAGTGCTTCGAGCGCTTCAAAACAATCCTCTGTGGTGTGTGGATTGACAATTTTAGTGAGAATATTGACTGAAATGATCGAGGAACACGACGAACGAGAAGCAATATGCGATTCGGTGGTAATTCTTGTTTAATATTTATTGATTTGCGGATATACAGCCTCGACGGGAGTAATGCGACGATGTACGAAAGTACGAATTGTTAAAGATCCTAACCTCACTTTCAGAACTCGCTTGTGGAAGGTTGTCGCTTGCCGGTTAGAATGCACGGGACAGAAGACTGGCGTGAGTATTAATAATTCAACAAAGAATAAAGTTTTATCTGTCGTTCGCGGAATTTGAAAAATCCGGTGCGAGACGTTCGAAAACAAAAAACACAGGTTGACACTGGAAAACACTCGCGAGTGTAAACATTTTTTGACACTGACACTCTAGTAATTATTGTCAATAATTCACATAATGTTCTCGAAATGATCTTACCATACTACATTTCGACTAATTATACAACATTCGAATGTTCGATTTTTCGTTTACAACTTTTTTAAGATTATTTTTGCGTGGCTCGAGAAAAATGTGAGTATCAACATTTATAGGTTATGTTAGTGCAATTTTCAAAAATCGGAACTGTCGTTTGTTGAAAAAATGTTAACAAAGGCTTCAATTAGTGTTTGTACATTGAGAATGGATTACTCGATTTAATCCCAAATTATTTTGGCAATAATTATCTCCAGAAACGTTGTCTCTTTTCAGCTCTCGCAGAAATAATCAGCGTCAAGGATCTTCACGGAATAAAGTGCTACTACGTTCATTACGTAGGTTGTGAGTACGCCAGCGAATTAAATTTCGCAAAATCAAGATCGTAAGCTCGCATTGCTTCGGAAACATTTCGACTCCTCTTGAATCTTTTTTTAGTTAATAAAAGATTGGACGAATGGGTGACAGAAACATGTCTGGACACAAGAAAAGTACAATATCCGAGGCGAGATGGCACGACACCTGGAACTGGAGCAGCAACGCCAAAAAAACAAGCTCCAAGCAGGCCACCCAGTCCAAGCGGCGTAAACAGCGAACCATTGAACGGTACTGCGGTTCTCCAAGCAGCGCTGCAGAAAAAAATGGCTCGAAAGAGAAAAGCGACGTTTTTAGAAAACGAAGACTCTCAAGACGGTCCACCCAGTACAGGCTCACAACCAGCGGCCGGTCCGAGGCCTTCGCAAGGCTCTATGGTCACTCACCATGGCCACGACGACGTAGTAACAAGGATGAAAAATATCGAATTAATAGAGCTCGGTAGGCATAGGATAAAGCCCTGGTACTTCAGTCCATATCCGCAGGAAATGGTTAATCTTTCTTGCATCTACATATGCGAATTTTGCTTGAAATACCGAAAAAGTTGGAAGTGTCTGGAGAGACATTTAGCAAAGTGTAATCTTCGACATCCACCTGGGAATGAGATTTACAGGAAGGGTCCCATTTCTTTTTTCGAGATTGACGGACGAAAGAACAAAAATTATGCTCAAAATTTGTGCCTCCTAGCAAAGCTGTTTCTCGATCACAAAACTCTGGATTACGATACGGATCCTTTCTTGTTTTACGTTATGACCGATTTCGACAGTCGAGGGTTTCACATAGTCGGATATTTTTCGAAAGAGAAAGAATCCACGGAAGATTACAACGTTGCTTGTATTCTTACACTACCGCCCTATCAAAGAAAAGGCTATGGCAAGCTGCTCATCGAATTCTCGTACGAATTGTCAAAGTTCGAAGGGAAAACCGGATCTCCGGAGAAACCACTTTCGGATCTTGGTCTCTTATCTTACAGAAGTTACTGGACGCACACGATCCTCGACATCCTGTTGAGCGTCAAACCCCTCGTCGAGAATGAGAAAGCGCAGATTACGATAAACGAGATTTGCGAATTGACCTCGATAAAGAAAGAAGACGTCATATCGACTCTGCAAAATCTCAATCTCATAAATTACTATAAGGGACAATATATCGTTACGTTAAATAGGTAATGAAATCATCATACATTTTCTTTTAGGAATTTATCATTAATATTTCTCTATTTCAATGACATAAAATATTTATAGATATTAATTGATTATTTCAAAATAATTGAATCATTGTAACGTTCCTTTTATTTTCATTCTCAGGGATATAATCGAACAACACGCAGTGGCGATGGAAAAAAGATCTATAAGGATAGATCCAAAGTGTCTTCATTGGACACCGAAAGACTGGAGTGTGAGAGCCAAGTGGTGAAAAGGTTTTCGTGATAAACAGAAAACCAAATACAAAGACTACTGCACCGTCGAAACGTTAAATTGATAAGGTTCTCCATAAAATGAAAAATTCTTTTCAGATATGGAAAAACCTTCTCGCGTTCAAACGGTGCACACAATTGTACATAATTTACTTCATTTGGGAAGTCGGTGAATCCATTTTAAAAAGACGACGAAAGAAGTAAACGAGAATAATGTAAAAACCGAAAAAAAAAGAATCAGACCGTACGGCATGAAATTTCGTCCTTCGTGGGCTCGTTACAAAAATACGATAACGATAATAGTAATTATTGTAATAGTGATAACGATAATTTCAATCGAGAATTAATGCACCGATCCGATAAACAGATTTTACGGTTCGTAATCGGCATCGGCTAGTCCAACAGAGTGGAAGACAAAGATACGAAAATTTAAAAGAAAAAAATATATAAAATTGAGAGAACGTGCGGAATCGAAATTATGTGCTAAATTTCACAAATGTTGCGTACATTTTTAAATACGTTTGCTGTAATGTAGCGAACTGAGCCATTTCATCGTGATTTCTTCGACTTCATACTTGTTTCGTTAACCGTTTATTCTTTTTAAAATCACGCATACGTGTATGGTTTCGCGGTCATCGATTTGTACAGGAGCTCCACTAATCTAGTAGAATTGTAAATAAATGTGTTTTTATAAGGAAGGAAAAAAACGTTACACCAAATCCTTGAGTAGATCACAATCATGAGAATAATAATTATATTTCGAATAATTAAGAATTATAAAAATGATTTTATTTCGCTCAAAAAAATTACATTTTGAATAATGAGAAAACACTATACTGAAATTCTTTTCGTTCTTTTACAAAGAATTGGACCATAAAAAACGAATCAATCTTATGTTAAAAAAATCCAATGAACTTCAAATTGAAATGCGCGAGGATTTGATAATAAATTTATCTAAAATTATATGCGAAAGGACGTTGAAAATTGAAAATGAGGACGTTGAAAACGATCGAATCGGAAGTGACGTTTTCTTTACCAACCGTTGATGTAGCCGTGATTGTAGCCGCTGTTGTAACCGTTGTAGCCGCCGCGCCAGGGCAGAGCTGAATATACCGACGGGCTTTGGTAAGCGTGAGAATAAGGAGCGAGTACCGAGCCGTGTCCGATAGATGACGCTACACCGTGATTCCAGCCGTAACCAACCCCATGTGGATAAGCCGAAGGAACGTATCCATGTCCAAAGCCTTTTGTTTAAAAATCGATTCAATTGATAAAAAGAAATTAGAAAAATTAACGATAAAATTAATAATTAAGACTAATTTTACATGAATCATAAAAAAAATTTACCCGCATAAGGCGCGTATCCGGAATATCCATGACCGGCGTACGGATAGTGTCCGCCATATCCCAAATTGACGATTCCTCGTTTTTCCTGTTTCTTCACTTCGAGACTCTCGTCACCGAAGATCGGAGCGGCGAGCGCGAGGATGGTGAAAATGATCTTCACAATAAAATTAATTAAAAAATTTTTTTATTTACTCGTAACGGGTCATTCGAATTGAAACATCTGAAAGTGATTTTTTGAAGATCGAAGCGAAGTCTATGCTTACCAAAGTGTTCATGACTGAAGAAACTGTTTCGCGTCTTCGTGAGACTGAAAGATCGCTAGTCGAGTGACTGATGTTCTCGCAGCGAGATAAACCTCCTTTTATACTGGATGAACTCGCCTCGAGTTCTCGTATATAGTAAACAGTAAATAAACGGCGAGGGCATTCTGATCCGTTGTCATTCAAGAGCCGCGGGGACCCGCCTTTCTAAGCTCCATATATTTTTCCACGGACTCGAATCGCGTATAACCTAACTTGTCACAAAAATTCTCCCGCGATCGCGTAAATAATCCGTGGGACAGAAATCGCACGATCGAAGAAAAAAAACAATCGCAAGTAGTACGATCGTAAGTTCACCGCGATGACGACTCATGGCAGAATCGATTGAGATATAAAATCGATCAGCCAATTCTCTTTTTCGTGGTATTACGAACAAAATAATTACGACGAAGCGATTCAACGTAATTTTCTCTGTAATCACCTGAGAGCAGGAAGTCCTAGTGAGGCTTGTGACCTCATCTATTTTCGCGGGAAATTAAATTATATTGAACTTAAAATTGAATCTAATAATATTACATTATATTTTTAGTGATTATTCATGCTTGATATTTTTTGTAAATTTTGTAAATAATTTAGGTGTAAATAATACTTAAAAATAATAAATATGTCGGGAAATACAGCGGGAAATTGAATCATATTGAACTTAAAATTGAATCTAATAATCTTACATTATATTTTTACTGATTATTCATGCTTGGTGTTTTTTGTAAATTTTGTAAATAATTTAGGTGCAAATAATACTTAAAAATAATAAATATTATATATGTTACGCAACGCGAACCATTTTTTACTAACCTCACATCCGTCATCGTTTCGCGATCTCTGTGCCTTCGAATAGAAAATACGATGCAATTGCACTTCCTCCCGTTGGCAGAACGTTTTCATCGAATGTTGGCCCCGAGGCGACTCTTGAACCATTTCTCATATAAATTCGCAAGGATTGACGTGTCACCTTTTTCTCGAGCTTGTGCGCAACAATCGTTCTCGCATATGTGGACTTACATGTCCATCGTAACGTAAGTTACGATCGTGTTTACTTTTAAGAGAAAAGAACACAAAAAAATGTTGAGAACGATTTGACTCGAAAAGTAAACATTTTTGTGTCGTAATTGATAAAAAAAACCAAAATAATAACATGAATACGCCATTTTAAGTTTTTTTAAATCGCGCTTCCGGAAGTTCGCGGAAAAGATCGACGCATCTGCCGTCTAACGGTTTCATAACATTTCGACATTTCTTTTCCGATACAACTCGAATTTGTTTTTCATTGGAAAAGAACGAAATTTTGTAGCTCTTCTTGCCTCAGTTTGCCAGAGCAATTAAGAGAGAAATCTCGTCGCACGACATATCTGACGTTCCCGTCCACAGTGCGGCAACAGGTGTGAAAATTTATCGGTGATTCCAACGCAAGATCAAAGAGTGAACGTTTCACTGACGCAACGCCATGTTTTCATTTTTTGTAAACAAAGAATTTCTGTACGACGTTGCAGCGCGTTTTTTCGTTCCCTTGCGGGAATTCCCGATCAAGAAAAATTACTCTTATATGCTAGTAAAAATAAAAAACGCTCTGTAACGTTTTATCCCACGTTGAGTCTTATATATTCAATATAAATGACACATCAAAAACGCAATTTTGATATCATTTTTTTTTTTCGATCGAAAAGTTTTATTCGAATTGTTTCGGAGCGAGGAAAGTTCGATGGCTCGAAAGTGAAGTTCCCTCGGGCGCCGCAATTATTCTTATTCAAACTGGGCAAATAAGAATTGTCAAGACATACGAGTACGAATATAAAATTCATGATTATAATACGTAAATAAATTTTCGTATATTTTTTCATCATTATAAAATTCTGCTTGTATAATTTGGAAAAAAAAATTAATAAAATAAAATAGGGGAAGGGGGGCAAAATGGGCCCCCTAAGAAAAAAATGGTAAAATCCTTAGTCTAATGAGTTGGTTTTACTTTTTTTTAGTTCCTTATTAAAAATTAAACCTTACTTTGCTTTGTTCATTGACAATAAAAAAGTTGATAATGTGGGGCAAAATGGGCCCCCTTCGGAAAAATTTTATAATTTGAGTTTTTTAGCTTATTTTACTTTTGTTTGGCGTTCTGTTAAGTTTATGGTGTTAATTTTCTATTTTGATCGAAATTAATAAATCGAGAGATGTGGCGTAAAATGGGCTCCCTAAAAAACTCAATGTTTTTCACTTAGTTTATGTTTTGAATTTTTTTATTTTCTATTTGGTACAAAAGAGAGTTGATAGTGAAAATTTTGACGTTATAACTACTCAATTCAAAGTATTTTGTTAAATTACTATTTACTGAATTCGAAATAATCGAATGTTTGCGCCAAAGCATTTGGTTTCATAGATGGCGCAGGCTCATTCTTCAAATATCTGTACCCAACGTAATCTTAATAATGATTATGAATTCACAGATTCTGGATGCAATTTTTATTTTTTGGCAATGATTGTAATTTTATTTATTTTATTGTAGGCTTAGGAAGTATTGAGACAGTTTTTAATTCATCCCAAGAAAAGGAGCTTGTGGAATATTTAAAAAAACAAGAGAGTCGATTGTCTGGCTTGATTACAAAAGAATTATGTTTGCTTGTATACCAATTAGCAGAGAAAAATGGTATTCTTTTAAAAATCATACGGCTGGACGAGATTGGTCTTAAAACAAAAATTTTACTAACACACGTTTGGCGCAAAAAATTTTGTTGGTTTTCAAAGTCTCGACAGCCTATTTTACCTCCTAAACACTTTGAAGTGTCAAAAATTTTGAGGGCCCATTTGGCCTCCAAAAATTTATGGATGTTGAAATTTTTTTTTGGGGGGAGGCTATTTTGCCCCCCCCCCCCTTCCCCTATATTGTCATGATAAAGTTAAATCAAAAATACATAATTTTATTGTATTTTATTGAAAATAGAATATATCGGTAGTACAGATAATAAAAATTTGACAACAAAATTTTTTAAGTTTTTACAGTCGTGTCGATATCGTCGTAATCCGAGCAGAGCAGGTTACCGCTTTTTCGTAGTGTTTCTTTGTCAATGACGTCCAGAGCACACAGGCAAACGAGCGCAGCGCCCTGTTCCGCCCATTTTTTGTTCTTTTCCCTGAAGAAAAAAAAATAATTTGACAAAATCCAAAAAATTAATAAAATTATCATAAAATGGCAAAAATCTTACCAAAATGTTGAACTGTATTTTTTTCCATCGACGGTAACGATCGATCGGAATAGCTTGTCCTCGTACCAGGTCTCGTATTCGGGCTTTTTTTTCCTATTTTCTCTGATCCACCGAAACAGTCTCGTCTTCGGTAACTCGTCGTCATTCGAATAATTGTTTTTCAGATACGCGCAACGCATCACCGTCAATTCCTCGTCTTCGAATTTCCTCTTCGAACTTCCGAGCCCGTTCTCATTTCTCTCCCTAGCGGCCGGAGTGACGTGAAAACGTCCTTGCAGACCTCTCCTTTGGTACTCTTCGCTCTTTTGTCGGCAATAATCACCCATGTCCCAGATTTCGCTGCGAACAAAATTATTTATAAATAATTCATCCAAACAACGATTTTTTTACGTAAAAATGTTATGTAAGAAAATTGGTCAAAATAATAAAAATTAAAAAAATTGAAACGTGTACAAACGTACAAAAAATTTTAAAGCATTTCAAAAAATGTACACACAATTTTCTTTACCATGAAATACGTGGTATGAATTTTCTTCTCGTGTACACAATTCTCAGGTTATTCAACAATCAAATTTACATAGAGTTCGTACGCATCGCTGGTAGTCTTTATTCATGAAAACTTTTCTCTGTTCAGGAATTACTCAACAACTAAACGAACATTACATTTAGAAAAATTAAAAATATATATTTCTATGTTGAAGAAAATTTTCAAAAAAATCTTATCAAATTCGCAATTATATTTTTATTTACAATCACAGTTTTAATATTTTGATTTAAGGGGAGCCGGTTTTCTAGAAATTTCAAAAAATCGATTTTTTTCGATATTTCGAAAGTATAGTATCTCAAGAATGTACTGTGAAATTTGTATGCGGAAATTCCCAATGTTATAGCTTCTACAGCCCAACCAGGTAGAGAGCGGATCTTAAAGTATCTGTACGTCAAACTTTAAACTCATGTATCTCGAAACCATTTTTTCGGCACGATGCAGATGAAAACAAAAAAAGTATTCAACCGAATCACTCGAAATTTGGATATGTTGTTCACAACATGTATGGCTACCGTCGTAACTAGAATCATAATTTTATTCAAATAATTTCCTATTTTTTACACTAAAAAACTAGTGAAAAAAACCCGATTTCACGAACTTTTTTCAAAAGCGCGCCATTTTGTCAATTTTTAATTTTTTCGATTTGTTCTAGTTCCGACCATAACTACGCTCTTTCTGATTAAGGTAGTTCGATCGCTGGGTGCCGTATAAACGTGGGGCGGGGCCCCTTTGTGCAATTTTTGGGAAATTAATTTTAATAAATTTTAAGATTTTCATC
>JAPYYX010001495.1:0-24892 GCA_030522605.1 Cremastinae sp. B BG-2022a | reverse complement strand
ATAATATTTAAGATAAAGTTGATCAATTGACTTCGTCGTCATCAGCTGTTTTCATTCATGACATCGACATTTTCACGTTTTTTCGTATTAAATTGCGTTCTTATCAAAAAATAGTTCGGTAACATGCATTTTTTAAGACTCTAATGGAATCTTTGATGTTTAGTTGAGATAAAAATTGGAAAATTGTAGACCTGTTAGGTCTAGAAATGTATTTAACCTTCAATTAAACGCGTTTATTTAGCATCGCGCCATAAGACACTGTACAAAATTCCCATATTTCGAAATTAAATTTCTCAAAAAATCGGTCGGAGAGGCATACTTTTTTTTGTTCTAATACGTCCAGTTTCATCTGAATTATAACATATTTTAAGTTCAGATTTTTGTCTAATATCATCGATGTTTGATCAACCCCCTTAACCGATAATTTTTGATGAACGAATTTTGAATCAATAAAATTTCTGCGCACAAACGACTTTATTTGTAAATCATTGACCATAATATTTAATTCAATAATCAAAATGGATAATTTCTCGCGATAAACGACAAAATATACGTACCTAGAGATTTATCTGCAGATTCTTTTTCTTCTTTTGATATTCGAATCCTAAGGTCTAAAAGAAAGGGGTGAGAGAAATTTTCTTCGTGTTTCACGATCTTTTTTAGAGCATAAAAAAAAGGAATCTCCGTCTCGTTGGTTCGCACGCGACGAGCGGCATCCCCGCGAGATTTTCTCTGTTGAAGAAACCGATCATCCCCCGTCGCGGGCAATCTTCCCCCTCCCATTTGTCCGGGCGATCATTGTTCGCCCTCGCGTGAGAGCGCAACACCCCTCGAACTATACATCGGGCATTCATCACGCGCGCAAAAGAACCCCGATCCTCCCTCTCTGATGCTTTCATCTCACTCTCATTCTCTCTCTCTCTCTCTGCCATTCACTAAACACCGCACACAAACGACGTGTGTGTTCTCTCCGTCCTCAACTATTATCCGCCGCTTTCTCCAACCAAAACCGCGAGACTTCTCACGTTCTACACGAGACATGCGTCAATTTTTTTTTAATCAAGTCTAGAGCTTGTAAAAAAGAATTCAACTCCTTTTCTTCTTTGAATTTGTTAATTAATATTTCGATGTTTTTGATTATTAATTAATAAAATTTAATCTTTATTTTTCTGTTAGAAGATTGAAATTTTTTATTGTGATATTTAAAATGATTTGTAATGTTTTACTAACAATTTTCATATTATTTATTGTTTAAACAATTAAAAAACAAAAATTTTAGATAAAATTGTTATATATATAATTATATAGTTATATATAGTAGACAATATAGTAGATAGTAGACAAAATCAAGATTTGGATGAATGTATCACATTTTTGATCATTTTGGTTAAATATACTCATGCAGACAGAAAAATTAGTCTATCTTTTAAATTTATCTATGCACAAAATTAGTCTGCATGCATACGTGTACGTAGCTTTTTTAAAATTTGATACCCTGTGACTATTTTTCGAAAGTTAATCGTTCGCCGAATTGGTAGGTTGAATATTTTTTAATGAGAACTTTAGCAGGCGTAAACCCGGCTATTTAATTTCTTTTTTTTAGGGAAGCCTTACTTTCTTCTAAAGTTTGCCACACGCGTGCTGCGTTCGCGCGCTCTCGTCCCTCATTTCTGCTGGGCTCGACTCGCAAATCGAGAGAAAGAAACAAGAGAGGGAAGAAAAGAAGCGCGTGCATCGGGGGAAACCACGAGGATCTCACGTTCCCGATGTTTCAAATTTGACCACAGTGTTTAACTTCGTAAAATCGCATTAGCCAGTCGAATGCGAAATTCACCAAAAACAAACATAACAAAAAAGTTCAGTCCCAAAAATGTATGAATTCAGCAATCATTTATCAATAATTTAATTATATAATATCAGACGAGTCTTTGCGTTTTTATATCAAATTTTTCTATCAGCGATAATTTGATATAGATTTAATTATTTCTTTTCACAAAAAATATTGCAAAAAAATAATTTTTTCTTTCATTCTCTTATTTTAACTCAAAAACTTCACTCAATCATTTTCATGCATAAAAAAATTGCAAAAAATTCCTTTTTTCTCTTACTCTCAGTTTCTTAAAAAAAATTACTGAAAACAGTTAAAATCATTTTCGCTTTTTGCCATATAAGTAATTTAACACACGAATAAGTTCTATATTAGGAATTTTTTTTTATATAAGAACAATAGTTTTTCAATAGACTCGTTCCTGCTCCCGTTTCATTCCGGTAAATGAAAGAATGAAGAGACTTTAGTGGTGCACTGACCCTCGCTCTGGACGAGTAACCGTTTTGTTTTCGTCGTGGATGCTTAAAATATGCGTTATTATGTCCAAGTAAAGAAGGTTTATTAAAAAACGTAATATCGCGTACATACGTATAGATATATATACCGAGTGCATATACCGCTAATTAAGAATATGGCACGTCGGTACAGTTTTACGGTGGCTTGCACGCGCCAACTTGATACTTCTTGAGAATCTCACAACGTCCGTCATAACGCTACGGCTTTTGTGCTCGGGTACACGCTTTTCGAAAACGCTTCCCCATTCTCGAGTACTAAATAATAATATACAAGTGTAACGTTTTGCCGGTGCATTGACGTAATACACCTGAGGTCGAGATCAAAATACAAAAACTAAAACAATAAACTCAATGTGTGTTATATTTTTGGGATTCTATACTTAATATTTTATAATATTTTTAATAGATTTCTTAATATTTAATATATTTTCAATATTTAGTATATTTTTAATATTTAATATATTTTGATATTTAATATATTTTTCAATATTTAATATATTTTAATATTTAATATATTTTAATATTTAATATATTTTAATATTTAATATATTTTTAATATATAATATATCTTATAATATTTTATAATAATATATTTTGAAATAAACAAAATGAAATGAAAATCAATTTTTTTTTCAATTTGTTAGAAAGATGCAAAATTATAATGTCGATAGTTTGTAAATTTCGATCGTAGCCAGAGTCGCAGTTTCATATATGCGCAAGGAAGAGGAAAAAGAAATAAGGAAAGAAGAAGCCTCGCCAAGCCCGGAAGGTTGTTCGCGTTCAGGCGAACCCGTCGCTTCCCTCTTTCCTTGCCGTTCGAGCGCAAGAGTGAAGACTCAACGAGGAAAGAGGAGAAGAGAGAAAGGAAGTCGACATCAACCCGTAACTGTTCAATTTTTCATGATGTACTTTATAAAATTTATTCACTCTCGAACGATTTTCAAGGTCGACGAAACTCCATAAATTACGAATACGGGCGTAACAACGCACAATTCTGTGTAATTTATTTTTACTTTCAGAATTTAGAGAATATTTTTCAAAATATAAAAAGTATATAGATAAATCATCACTTGTAATAAATATTACTGAATAATTTAGACTCTCCAAGCGTTTCATGAAAATGGACGATTTTCTTTCATTGAACGTTTATTTTTATCGCTCTAAAAATGGCATAAATTCTGGTTAATAAAAGGTCGCTTGTACAGAGTTTTCGTTATTTACATCAGAGATATCAACGAAGAAACAAAAAAAATAATATTAAAAAAATATAATATAATATAATGCTTTGATATACATAAATATATATTACATATATATATATATTATATTTATATTATAATATATATTATATTATATAGCAAATCATAATATTATTTTTATTATATCATAATTATTATATTATACCTAAATATAACTAAATATCGAAAGAAAAAGAAAAGTGACTTTAAAAATAAGAAAAAAGGATGTAGAGATCACTAGGAGGTTGGAAGCAACGCATCTATCTCGATGGTAGACTTTGATTTTGTCACTTGTATGAAAAAATATAACGAGAGCTTTCGTTTTTCGTATTTAGGAGGATACAAGGAGAAAATAATAGGGCCACTTGGTAAAGAGAGTCAGAGGAGGATTTTAATTCGTCTCTCCTGTCCTTCTGTTTTTCGTTGGCCTCGGGACAAGTATAGGAGGCTTTCGAAGGCGATATACCGGAGGATGGGCCGCTCTCAAATTGCGATGAAACCCGGCACCCAGGGCGCACAAAAGTCCACGAGGTTTCGGGTGACAACCGAGGACCACCGCGATGACGCCCACTGTCTTTTCAACCTTTACGCACATTTCGTCGTTCTTGTAATCTTCTGAGGAACTTGCTAAAGGTACGAGCCCAAAAACCTGTATTAGATACCCTGAGGCTAATTTTCATCGGATATGCTAATCATCGAATGAGAAAAGAATGAATTGAAAATGAAAGATCATTGAACGAAAACTGTGAATGAAATTTTTTAATTTTTTGTAAAATTGATATTTCGGTATTTTTATTTTTGATATTATTTTATCGAAATAATAATATTTAAAAAATTATAATTTTTCGAAACTTTCTTATAAATTACGATAGATATTTCCCCTCCAATTCTATATTTCGAGTGCACCTTCCTGAAATTTATTTTTTGCGGAAATCACCAAAATAAAATGAACACATAATGCATTTTTGTCGATTGAGTATAAATTTTATTGTCGATAAAAATAATAGATATATATATATATATTTATATAATTATTATAGATTTTCAGTCTCTCGATCCTTTAAATCCTACATCGTACGATTTAACGCCACCCTCGCCCGTGGCCGATTACCATTGACACGTGAATACAAAAATAAGAGATTTTCAACCCTTCGAGATCTTATTTTACATCTCATCCATCGCACATTATTTACAGATTTGACTCTCACACAGCATCGAGAATTTAATTCTCTACATTCTCGACTCTTCATTCGCACTTTTATTTACAAACAACGATCATTGAACCAGAAAAAAAAAATTTTTTCTCAAATGAAATTTTTTTTTTTAAATAAAAAAAAACAAAAGCAATGATAACAGTCACTGAAGAAGATCGTACAACGCCGTTATGTAAGACTGCGCCATCTGCAGAGTCTCGTACTTCGACAATTGCCTGTCGTTTCCAAGTGACGGCAGGTAAGCTCTGAGCCTGTCGAAAGCTTTGTTCAGGTTCTGCATCCTCCTTCGTTCCCTCGCGTTCGCCGCGAGTCGACGTTTCCTGACGATGTTCGAGCTCACGTGCTTTCCGACCCTTCTCCGTCCCGCGGTCGCCTCGTCGACCTCGCTGTTGGCCCCGTCGCTCTCCAGGTCCATGTCCATGCCATCGGAGAATTGGCTGCTGGAGGTGCTGACGACGCTTCTCCTGGACGAGTGAACCTTCTCGTCTCGATTCTCCTCCTCCTCGTCCTCGATCTCGTCCTCCTCGTCCTCCCGTCTCCTGAGCTCGACCTGGACCCGGAGAAGACTCCTCGACTCCTGATCGCGATCCGCTCGGGAGTTTTGATGACGCGAAAAATGCGGATCCGGATTTTGACTCGAGTTCTGACTCGCGACCTGGCAAATCGGACTCGAGATCGAATTTATCATCGAGTCTGCTCCGTTCTCCGAGATCATCGACCCGGTCGAGGGACTTATCGAGCGCAGACTCGCCGGTGGACTCGGTGTGTGCCAGCCGTCACTGTTGTTGTCGTACGGAACGCAACGCGGCTGTATCGTCATCACGGAACTCACCGGCGGCAGGATAACGCTCTTCTCCTTCAAATAGGAATAATCCGGTAACTCTAGGTACGTCGGAGCACTGTCCTCCTGGGGCGGGAACATGTAACCGTAACGAAACATCTCCTGGAGTTCCATTTCGTCCTCTGATTTATTTTATCAGAATCGATATCTCGAAGCTTTCAAAAAGCTCTCAAGCTCTCAAGTCCAAATTTTTTATTCGTATCAAAAGTTCTTGGTTTCACGTCTAGACAAATCCCAGGACACTGCACTCGTCACCTTTTTTTCGAAATATTTTAAATTTATTTTCGAAATATATTTTCGAATTTTTTAAAATTTCGTTACGAAATTTTTTAAATTTTATTTCGAAGTTGACACTTTCGATTTTTTAATTTTTTTCGTTTATACTTCGATCGACTCGACCGGAACACCGACTTCGGTTTGTGAGGATGTGAATGCTCGGGTGAAACTCGCTCGAACAGAACTGCTCGGTCCTCGAAGGGATTCTGAGGGTTCTCGTGGCGAGACGAGGGATTTATGCGTTCGGGGAGCGAGTCACCCTCGAGCAGCACGTGCCTCCTGACCAATGGGATCGAGGCGCGAGTCCCTACCTCTCCAGGATATCTTCCCCGATGATCCCTACGGTGGGGAGACCCGAGCTTGGGGGGGATGGTCCCGTGAGTGAGGGACGCAGAGACGAGCAACAGGTGGTACCGATCTCGGTCCCGGCGGCGGCCCCTGCGGTACCTGTTACACTCATACGTGTATATTGATAGTGCCGACGAAATATTAGAAACAATTTGAAGCTCGAAAAATAAATATTACGCCGCAAGGACGATAAAGAAAAATTTTGAGGTTAAAAAATTTTGCTTTTATCGCGTATGAGCAATTCTTCATTATAAAAGAGAATTTTCTGTGATTAATTGTTAAAATTGAGAGTTTAGTTATTGGTTAGAAATTTAACAGTTTATATTTTGTTATTAAAAATGATATTATTTATTATTATTTTGCAATATAATATAATAAAATATTATAATAATATATATTTATTATATTATAATAATAGTGTAGTATAATAATAATAGTTATATTATATAATATTATAATACACTATAATAATATAAGAATATAACAAGTAATATATATTATAATATAATATATTATTATGATATAATAATATAATAATTAATATATATCATAATATATTTTATATAATTTATTCGTAAAATAATAAATATTAGAGTTAATTAACAAATTATAAGAAAATCAATAAAATGCACAAACAAAAGTATTACAGACACATATATTTGTATGTAAACTTTTATATGTGAGAAGCTTTTTGTTTTTGCGCCGAGAGGGAACTCGTAAAGGGTCGTCGCGTGATGATCCGAGAGCGCACGACACGACTTTGATCTCGGAACCGGAACAAAAGCGTGGAAACACGTCCAAATCGCGTATCGAGACATTAATCAACCAGCTTTCCCATTTTTTTCCGACTGATTTTTTTTATTAATGAGCTCCGAGAAAAAAATGGATTTATGTGCTTTTCTTATTTTTACACGGCGAGGATTTTTTTTCAATATAGTTTTTTCTTTTGGGAGGTCAGAAATAAAAAAAATTCCGTCGCTGGAAAATCCTCAACGCTGTTTAGAATTTTTTTAACCTTTTATTATTTTATCTTACATTTTTCCATCCGAGGATAAACGATTTCTAAACTTGCCTAAATCGCGATCGCATTTCGCGTATTTTGCATCACGTTTTCCCGAATGATCTTTTCTCAAAACAATTTAAATCGGTGAACGGAAATTCTTTGTCGATTGTATTGATTTTTGACAGAGAAATATTATTTATATGGCTGTATATTTATTAGTTTATTTTCATCCCCGGTCTCGACTCTTTCTCGATCCCAGAATCAGAGTAAGAAACCGAGGAGAAAAGAAAGACGATTTTTGCCAATCATTATTATGACAAATGGTCAAAATCTTCTGTATTATGCTCAGTTACTTTCTGACCAGCCTCGTTTTGTATTTGTTTAGCAACGGTGCAAGGAACTCGTGAAGAGTGCACCTTGCAACCGAATTCTCCAAAGCCTTTCCTCATAAATACCCAAAAATTGCAATTTTTTTTAAATCGATAAAATCGAAATTTTATCTCAAAAAACGAGAAACAAGAAAAATGCAAAATATAAATCATCTCACATTTTTCTGTAAAAATAAAAAAATAAAAATAAAATTGGTAATTCTTTGTTTTTTATATTATGGTCAAGTTTTAAAAAATTACCAAAACTTTACCTTTACTTCAAACTTTACTGAATTACAAAAGATACTTTTTGAGGAAAATAATGTTTTCAGAAAAAAAAACATCAAGCTTAACGAAAACGAGGAAAAGATGGGAAAAAGGATTTTGGGATTTTAGTGACGAGAGCAGATTCGTTGATCCAGTACGAAATTTTCACAAATACACATTTTTGTATCCGCTGAAAATATACGCATACATATACAATCTGTACATATATATGAATGCAGTTCAACGAGAAAGATCAGAGAGCCAGTGGAGAAAAAACAGGATCGTATCTTGAGGACAAAAAGGGTGCAAATACCTCAGGGGTGTAAGGTCCAGTTACATCTTTCCTCGCTCAATTAGCGAAAACAGGTAGGATAAAGTTTGCGGTTACCAGCGACGGTGGTCTCTTTTCTGGCAACCCGATCTCTTTCCTTCCCACACAATCTCGTTCTCTTATTCTTCTGAACGCATATTTTTCATTCTATGAAAATTGACATCAAGCACACAAATATTCGGGATTGATAACAATTTCAACAATTAAAAATAATTCATAAAAATCAATTAAAAATAATAAAATATTTTAATAAATTATTAAACTACTTAGTAAAATATGTAAATAATACATAAATAAATTAAATAGTGAACAAAACACATAACACCAAAAAACTTATTTGCTCCAATTTTTTTTTTCGTCTTAACGTTTCGTCGAATTATATAAATTATATTTACGTCAATTTATACGAATTACCCAAAAATGAAATTGGGTGCACATGTCTAGTGGTGTTGAAAAATATGCAAATTATTTTGGAGTAGAGTTTCATTGAGCAATGCAAAAAAAATATTTTTAAAGCTTATTAGTATAAAGATTTCGTGTACACGCGTGTATGGAATTTTGGGGATGAACAGTGCAATGTGTTTCTGTATGACGAGAAGAGAAAAAGAGAGAGCGAGAACGAAGATCCAGTGTTAAATTTCGCGATTCAAAAATCGTGCACCCTTTTCCCCTTTCTCTCTCTCTCTCTCTCTTGTGTATCTGACGATCGTATCGCCAAAAACCTCTCTTAAGTAGCCGGCTCAGCGGTATGGCAATAATCCCTTGCTTATATTTTAAGCGTGCTAGCAAGTTCAACCGAGTATACAGCGACACAAGTTCTTTTTTTCAGCAGATTGTCAGACTAATTTGTCTTAAATAATTCTAGCAGCCGCTGTCAAATTATAAGAATGTAAAAAACAAAGAAATTATAATTATAATATAAATTATAATTATAATATAAATTATAATTATAATATAAATTATAATTATAATATAAATTATAATTCATTATATCATTATAAATCAACAAAATATAGCAAAAATTATCGGAAATTGTAAACAAATAATTAAAATCAAAGATAAATATGAAACTAAATCTATTGACTCGATCAATCAAAAAACGCTTTATTCTGAGATTCAATTCAAAACATAAAAAAACATGAATACATCACTTAAAGAAAAATTAATCAAAAAGAATTAATTATATTTCCATTTAACCCTTATTAGTCATTGAATAAATGTTGATTAGAAAAAAAAATCAGTGTATAAAAAATGGACTCTGGGAACTTTGTTTTTCGTTTTTGTTCTCTCGTATTTTTTACGTTCTTTTTTCTCGTTTTTAATATTCCGACCACCAAAAGGTAACTGATAGTATCACCACGCCCGGAATGGCAAAAGTGTTCCTCCTCCGTTGTCGGAGCTTTCCTTTCAGTGAGAAAGGGTCTCGTTGATCGATAGAGGCCTCAGAACCTACAGCACGTGCGTTTTCCAGGCCACATGGATTTTTCATTGATCCCGAATGTTTCTAATTTGACATATGAAAAATTGACATCTCGAAGTTGAGGTGAAACCCGATAATCGAATCGAATGTGTCTATATGAGAAAATCATTTCGGAAATTGAAAAAAAGGAGCCGTGCTAGATTTACATCAGTCCAAAGTATAAAAAGTCAATAATAAATTGATTCTTACCTCACAATTAATAATATAAAATAATAATATGATATATATCGTATAATATATGAATTATATAAACATTATACATTATTATATGATATAATATGCGATATATGATATGATATATGATATAGATATGGTATATGATATTTGATATATGATATATAAAAATGATATGATATAATATATGATATAATTAAAAATATAGTAAAAAATATTTTTTAAATTTATCAAAATTTTCTCGTGTCCATCAGTAATAAAAAATAAAATTTGCAATATAAAAAGTGAAAAACGAGGGAAAAAATTACGTAAAATATAACTTATGCATTTGTATATGAATTACCTAAAAATGTATCTCGATTTTTTAAGTTTTAAGTAAGTATAGAAATAAAAGAGAGCAAGAAAGATATGTTGACCCCCACGAAACTGGCCTGGCCCGCCCTGGGCGTGAGCCAAGTAATTAAATCCAAAGTGAACTCATTTGCGGAGCTCTCTCGGTGGCAAATAACACGTTTCCCAGATTCCACCAACTAGGCCGTTATTTATGATAGCTCCGCATAAAACGTTCCGAGAGGGGCTTGAAAAATTTGGATGTCCGTCAGGAAAGAGATGAATCGACTCTGAAATTCGTTCGAGGATTCCGTGGCTCGCCCGAAGCGCCGATTTTTAGGGAAAAAAGCAAATATACGCAACGCGATGAAATTTTCTCGTACGCGGGAGGATCGCGAACCTTTTTTTCGTCCCGAATAGAGACGTTTCTTGACCTGACCAAGAATCAGTGTGGTCCAGAGAGTGGACTAATGATCGATCGCGGAAGATTGACGAGGTCGAGATGGGCAGGAAAGAAGAGAAGAAGCGCCGAGGAAGTAGAATATGGCAAATTTTTTCTTTTTTTTCTTTCCTCGACCACACTCGAGAAAGCGAGGAAATTATCTCGAGGGCCTTCGCAATCGTTTCTCCTTCTTTTACCTCTCGAAACCATACAACCAGAAGCCTTCACTCTTACTTCTATTAGCCAACCCTCATTTTTCGCTCTTCATCATTTCTTCCTGTTTTTCTCCGAACGCCGATTATCGCGTATGCTCTCCGGTTCCGCTACCAGATTTCATTTCGATTTTACTGTCTTGCGAGAAACTTTATCAGTCGGTAATTAGAACAAATTCGATATGTTTTGCTTTTATTTTTATTATTCATTTTAATGTATATTATATATTATATATTATATATTATATATTATATATTATATATTATATATTATATATTATATATTATATATTATATATTATATATTATTAATAATAATAAATTTATAACAAATTTGGTTTCTGTTTTCCTTTTTTACACTCGTAAAAATCTGTGTCGAAAAAAAAAAACGTTGGTCACTGATTTTTCATACGTAATGATGAAGAATATATTCAGTGAACGTAAAATTGCGGCAAGAACCACAAATTTCAGATTTTGATCTAAAATGATGTAATAAAAAAAAAATGTTGATCGTTTGATGGTCACGACGAGATTGAAAGGGCTGAATTTTCTTCGGTCTGAATATCTGCATATATTTACACACAATGATCCTTAAAATTAATCTTCTAATTCCGTCAGAAATATGAGAACTTGGAAAATTATCATTTCTGTATCGGTCTGCATTTCATTAAATTTATTTGACGCGATAATCGTGCATAACGGTAGAAGAAAAGAAGAAATAAAGGAAGAAAGGAAATTCAATGCCTCGTTATGTGTGAGTAATATATTGTAATATATCGAATGGTGGATGAAAAGGGAAGCAGGATTACCTGTGAAGGGTTAAACATCTCCCAGGAGCATGCAGGATATGAAAGAGTCAAAAAAATTGGATGAAGTAAAAAAAAAAAATTCTGTTGGGAGGAGAGAAGGCTCGGCCGTTCTCGTAATTAGCTCAAACTTAATAGAGCGCTTTTACTACGATATTCCCGGTCTCTTCTTTTTTCTCTTTCTGTGTCTCGATGCTCGATTATATTACCATATTAAAAATTAAGAGAAAAGCCGAAAATATTCGAATCATTAAGTATCTTTTAATTAATTTTTTGTAATTACTGCAATTTTTTAATTTGTTCGTTAAAGTTGACATTTTCTGGTGCACGTTTTTTTATCTAATAATCTGAAAAGAATTTTAATAAATTAAATGTTTCTTGATTTATAAAATTTTCCATTCATAAATAAATAATTATTTTCATGTCAAATTCATTCTACTTTTATTTATACAAATAATAAAAAATGTGATAAAGGGAAAGTAAAAATATTAAATTTTTTACAACTGTGTACAACGTGTAACGCACCTCATTGATAGGTAAAAAACTAAGGAGTAGAGTATTACGAAATATTGCATCCTGTATGGGTAAAAAAGGAAGGTTCATTCATAGTATTATATCGATTTAAGATTTTCGAGGCCTGCTTAATATTCGATGAGAAAATTGAATATACTGTTACCAATGATTGTTCTCGCTGACGCGTATGCAAAATATAATGGTCCTTCCTGTGTGGTCCTGTGGCCATTTCTTACAGTTTATGTATGTATATTTTTATAAGCGCATGTATAAAAGTGCAGGAAAAAGAAAACGAAAAAAAATATGCAACCAGTGAATCCTTCTTGATTTTCTCATTTCTTTAAACGTTTTTCAAAGTGCCCTTCGAAGAACGAAATCACGATTTTGCTGTGTTTTTAAAAAAATTTTATGCAACGCATCGATCAATCTACGTGTGTTTATTCAGCTCGATGTTTATGGATTGTGTGGGAATTTTGGAAAAATTGTTCAGTAAGAGAAAAATGAAAGGGTAAATATTCGAAAGTGGGACTTCACCGAAAATCGAGCTAAAAATTATTTTTAGGTGGATTTGGGTGGAATTGGGCGGATTTGGGTGGGTAGGATTATATATTTATATATATACAGAATTTTTAATGACACAACAATTTTTTATATCCCTTCACTGATGAATAATCAGCAACAAAATTTTTGCAATTCGCGTGCTAATTTTGCAAAAATTATTTAGTAACAAAAAACTACAAAATATCAAAAAACATTTTCTAATGATAACAAAAATTTTTACATCGATTCCTTGGAGAGCTCGATGTTTATGGATTGTGTGGGAATTTTAGAAAAATTGTTCAGTAAGAGAAAAATGAAAGGGTAAATATTCGAAAGTGGGACTTCACCGAAAATCGAGCTAAAAATTATTTGTAGGTGGATTTGGGTGGAATTGGGCGGATTTGGGTGGGTAGGATTTTCGGTGGAGTTCCACTATCCTAATATTCACCAATGAAAATGTGTCATCAGGACAGAATTTTTAATGACACAACAATTTTTTATATCCCTTCACTGATGAATAATCAGCAACAAAATTTTTGCAATTCGTGTGCTAATTTTGCAAAAATTATTTAGTAAAAAAAAATTACAAAACATCAAAAGACATTTTCGAATGATAACAATAATTTTTACATCGATTCCTTGGAGACTGATCGCAAGAAAAATCTTTCTGAATTAATATCAAACAAAATAAATTATTCCACCCAAAAATGTAATACACTTCTCGATCATTGTGAAATCCATTAATAACTACGACGGTGGTCTTTCCACATTCAACCCAAAAAAAAGAGAAAAACAATTACGAAAATATTTTTATCGTCCCTTCGTTGCGTCTTCTCAAAAAATATTCGATCGACATATCCAGGATATATTATATTTCAGTTTCAGTCCAACGAAAATATACGTTTCGTAGGAGTATTCGGGCGTAATTCCGTGAACAAGGAAAAAGGAATGAAAAATCTTCGAAGCTGGAGGAAAATTTTGAGAGAGGTAGGTCCAGTTTTTTGAAAAAAGGGAGTAAACTTCTAATCCCGAGGAAAGGGAAAAAATGAGAGCGAGTCGTAACCCCATCGTTTATGTTTCCTACCGCGCCCCCATTTTCAGATTAACCCTCGGCTCTCTCTCCGCCTTATCCCGATGGGACGAGAGACGGGACCGCGACGAGCGTCTCGGGATGAAAAAGTGCGCGTGTTGGAGTGAAAGAGAAATAGCCGGAAAAATTGAGAGAGGAAATAAAGAAAATGGAATCGGCTCGATCTTTCGTTTCTTGCGCTCATCCCTTGTTTTCCCTTCACGGACTTTTGTCCAACACAAAAGTAATGAGAGCCCACCCCTCTCGGTCCAACTTTGAGTTATTTCCTCTGTTGAAAATCGTGACGAAGCCGCCCAAAAAAGAATCTCGGTTATTATAATCGAATATCTATCAAAATTGTACAATAAAATACTTTAATGAATTCATTTACATTTTTTATGATATTTAGAAAAATAAATATTTTTTTGGTATTATTATAATAATTATATTATAATATTATAATATAATATATTATATAATAATATATAATATAATTATATTATAATATAATATATTATATAATAATTTATAATATAATTATACAATAATATAATAATTATAATGATTAATAATTATTAATATAAATATCAATGATTTAACATTTTTTATAAATATTTAAGTATTTAAAAAAATAAATTTAGCAATTATTATTAATAGAAATCAAAAATTAAATTGTTTTCTTTTTATTAAAAGATTCGGCTAGACGTGTTTACATGTCAAGAGCCAATCTCAACGAGTCCATCGCGCAACTTTTTAGCATTTCCGATGCAAAAATTGCATCTCGTTTGAGTTAAAAAAGCATCGAAATATTTTGGTGGAATATTGAATTCGAGAATTTGCATAATTATCCTAAACCAGGAGTCTTAATTTTTTTTCGTATTTTTCTAACATTTTTTTTTTCGTTTTTTCGCTAGTTTTACTATTTTAATATTTATCTGAGAGATTTCCCTCTCGCTTTTTTTCTTTTGTTTCTCTCTCGCACTCTCCTCTCGTCTGGTCCGTAGTCTAGCCGAAAAATGGGAGAATACGTTTCGAATCGCGGAGGGACCCGAAATCGATTATTCGTATTAAAATATCGCCTGAGGACCGGCACGCAATTAATCAATATTCTCCCATATTGCAGAGACCTAACACTCGCCGTCTCTTTCCATCTTTCTTTCCTCGGAGTTGAACCCACACGACGCGACCGATCTTCCGTTGCCGCTCCTGGCGTTAGACCCGCAGGACACTCGTGTTCTATCCTCATCATTTCCCTTTTTTTATATACCTCCAAAATATCTACGAAATATCACTCTCTTCGAAATTATTCTAATGAAATGATTTTCTCATGCCGATGGCGAATTACATCGAAATATTTCAGACTTTGTTTTTGAAGGTTTCTTCGACGTATTTTTGTCTAAAGATATTTAATATACAAAGATTTTAGTGATTCCGATACTGAGAATGATAAGAATTTCATGAATTTTTGATAAAATGTTATTTTACAAAAATTTGATTTTTTTTTCAAAATTTTCGACCTCATATTTATTTGTATATTGTATATCTAACAAGAATATTCTTATTGCTCCACTATTCTGCAAACATGAGAACGAAAGTTTTGAAAAACATAATACTCTCAAATTTTCCTTCAACAAACGTTCTATTATCCAAATTTCACCAAATTCTTATCATTTTCATTTTTAATACCAAAACCCTTTATCCAAAGATCTCAAGAGAAAGTAAATAAATGCCTAAACCTTCATTGTTCAAATTTAATAAATATTATTTTCTACCATCAATATTTGAAGAACGGTACGAGATAATCGCGCGAATCGAGTATCCGAAATTGATCGAGAGCTTCTCGGAACCTCAAATAGAAAAAAAAAGGAAGAAAATATAAGCTAGAGAGTTCGCGTGTTTTCGAAGCGTGACCCATGATCGGTGAAACGATCGTGGATCTAAGGGCGGCGAAATCGGTATCGAGGGAAAAAGAGGGAAAAAAACGGAAGGAAACGCCAGGGAGGGGGCGAGAGAGAAGAAAAGCAGGAGCACGCGCCAGCCACACGCCTCATCGTAGTGTAGTTATATATATATGAATATATACATATGTATATACGTATATACATATAGATAAATATACTCTTGTACATAAACAAGCCACCACCTGGGACAGTTGGCAAGCGGGAGAAGGCAACAAGTTGGAACCCTCTTTTCCTCGCTTCTCTCCAAAAATTTCACCAAAATTTCACCCTCTCCTCTCATCGCTCTCTCCCTCTCTACCTCCTTCTATCATTTTTTTAAGGTATACGCATAATACGTTCTCCATTTTTCTCGCACGTATTCTCATATCTGTCACTCCCGTTCAACTCTACTTGGCTAACAACCTGCCACACGTGTACTCGCCATATAAAGCTGAAGGTAATACTGATGTTCACGTGCATCGAAATGAGTTTTGAGGATCGAAAATTTTTGAAAATTTATTTATAAAAATTTTTGAAAATTTATTTATAAAAATTTTTGAAAATTTATTTATAAAAATTTTAGAAAATTTATTACTAAAAATGTTTGAAAATTTATTACTAAAAATTTTTGAAAATTTATTTATAACATTTTTTGAAAGTTTTCGATTATTTTGGAAAAGAAAAGATAGATAGATAACTGTTTATTACACCAGGACGAAAGTTTTCCTTGAGTATAAAGCGTAGGGGTATGGCATAATGTTTATACTGTTATGAATAAGTAATGATGTAGGAGTAGAAAAATATTTTGTATTAATTACTACGAGAAATTATAAACACCTCGATAGGAGTCAGCAATGAGAGATACCTTGTGAGGGCAATTTTAAAAGTTTCAAGAGTTTCTTTGTGACGCACTGACACAGGCAAGGAGTTCCAAAACCGAGTGGCACTAATGAGTGTGGATCGTTGATAGCTGGTCGTATTCGACTTGGGGACCTCCAGGTTATAGATCAGAAATTGCATTAGATAAAAAATAAGAAAAAAACGTTTAGTAAGTTTTACGAGAGTAAAATTTTTTAACGTTCTTGTATTTTGCTTACAATGTATGCACTTGTATCAAATTACACTCATTATGAGCAAGATTATCATTTGAAAAAGTCAAATTTTCAAGCAATCAGTGCCGAAAGGCTTGAGAACTGGGAATGAACCTCGAAAAGAATCTCACGCGAAGTTAGAATCTAAAAAAAAACAAATCCAACATACGTATTCGTGGCATTTCGTGCCAACGAGCCGAAGAGTCGAAAGAAATGTTTGTGACGGTTCTGATCGCACGTTCTGGCAAATTGGCGATAGCCAAGGACAAAAGGGAGAATATATCTGTTCTACTGCTAACTAGAGGATACTTTAGACGAAGGAGTGAAAAGAGCTGGATTGAAATTTCGTTGCGTGAGACAAATTTTAGGAAATACATATACGATTCCCGATAACCGCGGGGTCTTTCATGTTCGCCGAGAAAATGTATGAGGGCCTTTACGATTATTCAACTGACTCTAAGGAGCAACCATTCTGACAGAAAAGATATCGTTTCTACAATGGCCATTCGATAGAATGCTAAGCGAAAGAACCGCGTGCCTTTGTTCGGATCGAACCACACGAGCCTTCTGCGGTCCGTAACTATAGTGCCAATGAAAGGAAATCGACCAGTGAACAACTCATCCGCGATCGTAGAGCTTAGAAACACATCTTGACACTTTGTCCAGAAATTCAACTGATTTTGGTCATTTCATTGAAAGAGTTCGATTTAGTTCCGAAGGTTCCATAACGAGGTTCAAATTTTCAGTGATTTGCATTTGGTAAAGTTGGAAACCAAAATTTTAGTCGGAATTGTGCAAATTTTATATGAAAAATAAGAAATTAGCAGTTTGGTGCAATCAGTAATAAAAAGTAACAAAGTTTTCGGTAAATTTAGCTTTTACGCCCTCCTTCCCAGGGCGGTGGTGGATGGTGAAAATGATAGTGTACGGTTCATTGAGCATAATGCAAAAAGAAATTTGCGGCGGTCACCTCTAAATAAAAAGTTATATCAATTCAAAAATTAGTCACTAAACCTTTACGTGCATATCTATACATATAGTACGACAGATTTCGTGACAAAATTTTATAAAAAATGTTATTCATTAAAAGCTGATAATAATTGTTGATTCCTATTGGATCTGCACCTTTGCACTAATTCAGTTTTGTGTCACCAGATGTCATGGAGTCGCATGTCTGATTTCAGTATTGGTATTCACATTCCTTATGTTGATGTAATGATTTGATCATTTGGCTCGCGTGCTTCGTTCGTTCTTATAGAGATTATAGCATAAAGTCCACGTATTTTCAATTCCATGAAACGAATTGTCAAGTACAATATGTCAGGAAAGTAATCGACTATAAAAATATCAAATTCAACATAAAAATACGTGACTGAGAAGGGGAATGGAGCGCGTGCCGAAGGTGCATCGTTAGGGAAGAGTGCTCAAGTTTTTTCTGAAGAAGGGGCCCAATGAGTGAGCTCGAGGAATATCGTAGGATGCACCCTCACCCGGTGAGGAATCGAACCGCGAAGTTTGTGTCAGGGTGCCTAGCAGTCACCTAATTTGTTTTTTCATCTTCTTTTTTTCACAGTAGTCTGGCAGTGAATCGAACCCTTGAGAAGAAGAGAGAAAGAGATTGAGAGAGAGAGAGCTTGTGGCCGTTCGGAGCTGCTCGCCGTATGTTTCCCATATGGCCGCTACCTTTAAAAGAACAAACCTATCCTGAAGAATCGGCGGAAGGAGCGAGCCGCCATCACCACCGAAAATTCACCACCGAATAAAAAGAAAGAAATCCTCGGAGCGCCGTCTTTCTCGAGGTACGAAAATGCACGTGTGCTGTGCAGCTCCATTTGCTTTCTCATTGCCCTCTCGACTCATTCCGGCGCTCTTTAACGTTTCCCCTCGCATTGTGAGCTTCCTTGGACTTCAACTCACCCACACCGCTTTTTTTTCACGCTCGTTTCTCTTTCCACGCTTCTTTTTTTCTCATTTTTTTTTCATTCGCGCGTACCTCGAGTGGACCAAGAAGCTCATCGCGCGAGCTCCGCCGAGCGCGACGGCTCCTTCACGCTCGAGTTCCGAGCACGCGTCGACTAATAATCGATGTCTCTTGATGGAACATTCGAGGACCGTTGAGTATGTGTAATTACAAACTAACGATCGGGGCTTGTATTAATTATGTTTGAAACATGGACATACGCCGAGGTATGTCGATTGATTTAAAAAATAAGATAAAAACATTTTAAAAAGCTTTGCGAGGCAACAGTAGGATGGAATGAAAGAACTTTATACTTTAGAATTATTTGCAGTTAATAATCGACACAATCTTCTAAGAACATTTATTTTGAAGAACTTTGTGCGATGAGCATGCATTACTACAAATAAAACTAATAAAAACATGCTAAAAACCGAAAATACATGTTTTTATATCTCATTAGGGCACCTAGATGGAACTAAATGGTATTGCCATCTGTATCACATTAATACGACTTCTAAGATTTTTTTACATGTTTTGCTAATACAAACTAAACTAATAAGAACATGCTAAAAACCGAAAAAACATGTTTTTATATCTCATCAGGTCACCTAGATGGAACTAAATGGTATTATCATCGGTACCGCATTAATACGACTTCTAAGATGTTGTCACATGTATCGCTAATACAAACTAAACTAATAAAAACATGCTAAAAAATCAAAATACATGTTTTTTCATCACACCACATCAGTTTGGTGGAACGAAATGGTATTGTCATCAGTATTCCATACATTTGCAAAATTTCAAATCGATACAATTAGAAATTGATTGAATTCGACCTCTAAGCTTTATTTAATAGATACATAGTTACAGGTGAAACTAATAAAAACGCGTTAAAAAGTAATGTTCATCACTCAAAACTGCGCATCTGACTCGGCAAGTTTTCGATTGGCTCGCAGCTTACTCCACCGCTAGTCACGCCCACATCGAAGCATTGGCCGGTGAGAGTCGCTTCAATCGAAATCGGTCTAAATCGAGCTCCATGCGTACACAACCGCCTATTTAGGCTTCCTGCATTGCAATACGATAATTTACATAGTGATAAATAATGGAACGTACCCGGGTATCCAATTGAAGACTACACGTAAAAAAAAGGTAAGAAAGACGTAAGAGGGAAAAGGAGACCTCATTTTTTTCTCCTTTTTCGAAATGGCCTGAGGTAATGTTTATATAGAACGAGAGACGGACCTTGACTCGGCCAATTCGGGGAGCCGATAATCCAGAGACTTTACGACATAAGAAAAGGACGAACGACGAAGAGGAATGAAAGAGACAGAGAAGGACGAAGAGCAGGAAGAAGCATTAAAGTTTCGGGTCCTCTCTCTTTTTTTTCGGGGGCGGCATCGTTCATCGAAAATTGGACAGGCTCGTGAGATTTATAGCGCCCCCGGACCAATTACCCCACCGAGATCCCGATCACCCCCGTTTTCGTGCGGTTCGGAAGAGCCGGATAAACCTTCCGGAGATTACCAACGCTCCTATAATCGTGTATCGATACATCCATACATTTTATACACCAAACTTTATATTCTTATTCACGTCATGTAGCCCTAATAAGCGCAGTCCTCAACTCGTAAACGAAGCAAATCTGTATACGCAATTCATGTTTTTATGGTTTTTATGAACAGTATGAAAACCAAAATTCTTATTTGGTCTTTTGAGTCCACTCTACATAATACCAAGTATGCAATCGGCAGTTACTTATGTAATCAAGTGATATCTAAGTTTGATTGTTTATAATTCTAGGAGGTCACGATTTTCAAATCAAAAAAGGTCATACAGGGTTTTTACATACCCCAAGACTTTGCATCAACGGTATTTAGTCAATTTTTTCTATTAGAGACATTTTTTTCAAATCGTGTGGAAAGCACTGAAAAAATGATCTATTTTTAATTTCAAATTCAACAAATTGAATGTACGAAATTTTGGAACAAAGGAAAACGCAAAAGTGACTGAAGGTTTTTAAGAGTTGAGCCCTTCAGTTTTTGAAGAAATCGATGCGTATGAGCGATAGGGAATGAGAATATGTGGGAGAAAAAATATCGAAACCCGTTGACCGGATGATCGGTGTGTGACGGGCAAGTTTTAGGGTTCTCGCGCAAGGGCGCCGGAAGTGGGCGGCCTCCGGGGCGCATCTCTCGCTCGGTCTCTCTTTCTCTTTCGATGCGCTCACCTCGACGCTTCCTCATCGCACGATCGGCGTCTGTACCGCTTTTATCTCAACCCGTATATACCTCGGTTTATATTTTTTTTCCCATCGAACTTTCATAAAAATCCACACCGAACTTTCCATCCGGCGTGATCGACTTCGAACTTCATAAAAACTTTTTGAAAACTCACTCGGATATTGGTTTGTTTTCTCGATCATCTCGGCATTTCCTGATTTTTTGTTGATTTTGATTCTCTTTTTTTACATATTTTTTAAATCAGGATTTTCGAAAAATAAATTTGTCATCTAAACAATATCAAAATCCAAAAAATTATTAAATTTTAAATTTCGGTGTAAAATCCGAGTGATTAACACCTGAGCACGTGTTCAGGTGCTCAAGGAGGATTTAAATCGAAAATTTGACAGGATTCAAAATGTAAATCCCGAAAAATAGAAAAAAAACAAAAACAGATGCCTGGAGTAGACAGACGAGAAAATAATTAACGAAATCAAGAAATCTAAAGAGTTCTGATCAATTTCGGGAGAAAATCCCTTGTCCCGGACACGAGATTTACATGGAAATCTGTCGAATTTCTGGTACACTTGGACCATTAAGAATATCGTCTTTCAAGAACAAAAGGCATCGAGACTTTGACCCAGACAGGGAAAAGAAACGCAGAGAGAGAGAGGCAACGAAGAAACAAAGTAAAAAATATTTAAACCCTTGAAGAAAAAGGAAGAAAAAGAGCGTTGTATATAGTCTTACGGATTCAAATATTTTATCCAGGTTTTTCTTCCCTCTGTTTTTTTTAAAAAAAAAGGAAAACCGAGACTGACGAGATAACACGCGAGGATAAGATACAGCTTGTTGAACGAGATCCGTTACGGGATCGCGATCACGATCTAGATCTCGATATTTAACGATCAGGCCCGTGACGGCTGACGAGAACCTGTGTTCTCTCGTCTAAATGTACAACGAGCCCGAGAGTCGTAGGTAAGAGTGACGATGACGACCAACGATGAAAACTCGAGTTAAAAACTCTCGTCCCGACGGTCCGGAGCGGGTAAACCTTTTTTCAGCTTTCCTCTCGTCCTCAGGCCCCAGAATTTAGCTTTGAAGGGTCCAAAACGGTGACAGTAATGCTCGTTTACGAGACAAAAATACCGATAGATGTGAACACCGTGATATGAACCGTGGTAAAATAGGTGCGAAGAGCTCGAGCAAGGATTCTCGAAAAAAAAAGCTCGAGTGTCACATCGCGGTCTCTTTTTTCCAATACGTCGCCTCGATACGAGGTAACCGTCTGCGAATTTCGATTAATCCTTCCGGGAATGTCTGCTAATTTGAAATGCGCCATATTTTTATGTCAAGTTGAAACATTTAAATAAATAAATAAAATCAATAAAATAGAAAATAATTGAAGGATAAGAAAAATCAAGAAAATGTTATACATTTTTATAAAAATTTGATTAACAATTTTAGTAACTAAATAGAAAATTAAACAAAGAGAAATTGTTTATTAAAAATTTTTTTGGTTGTGTATTTCTTTATTTTACCTTTTTTTCATTTCTTTTTTTGTATTTATGTACTCGCAGGGCTATAACTTCGCACAGGACTCCTAAGAGCATCCCTTTTGGCGCGCGCTCCCGTCTTCTGGTCCTTTTTTTAAAAACTGGCGATCTATACAATCAGATTAAGGACTGGGGAGGAAAACTCTTCCTAAATTTTCCTTTCACAGGAAGAAATTTAAATCTAACCTTTTTTTTCAAAGTGCCAAGATCGAACACGCGCTGCTCCGTCTCTTTTGTCTTTTGTTTTAATTTACGTTGTTTATCCCTTTTCAAATTTGCATATATATGCTGTAAAGTTTCGAGTCCTCTAGATATACTCAACTAAGAAATAAAATTCGAATAAAATTTTGAACATTTTAAGAAAACGTGAATTCACTTGAATCGATATAATTTTTAATAATTATGAAACATTAATAATATATAATTTAAAAAAATGTTAATTAATCTCATTCAATTAATTTGAACTAATTCAATTTCAGCAATAAAATAACTTTTATTGATGAAATTTTTAAATTAACTTAAAAATTTTAATCAAAGTTTAATTAAAATTAAAATTTTTCAAATTAATTTTTAATTTTGCTTTATAAATTCGAACATTCAAATCCAATAAGCAGTCAAAAAATTTAAACAAATATTTAAAAAAAATTTTTCGTTTCGTGTGATTACAAAATTGATAAACGAATAAAATGATCGGATCACGAGATCGGGGTGTGAAAATCTCTCAAAGGGCGACCCTGCACGGCACCCAACGGTGATGAAACAAAGGGTGAGAGGATCATTAACTTCGTATATTATTGGTGACATTTCTGGAAAAGGCAAAAGATGACCGAGATGAAAACGTTCTCACGAGAGAAAACTCGCTATGAGTTGTATTTTTTTCAAGCCACGGGAGAGGGTTAGCGGACCGCAGGCCCATCGTAACATTTTTTCTCACCCTTTCGACGATGAGAAAAAAAATAAGTAAACGCGCCAGGCCTCAAAAATAAATAAACAATAAATAAATAAATTCAATATTTATGTTTTTCACCAAATACATTTCAGTTTCATAATAATTTCTCAATAAAAAAATAACGATTTCACATAATTAGAGCTCGACGAAAAAAAAAAAGTTGATTTCCTTAACACATCGTGACGTATATCGTTGCTCGTGGATGCTGTTACAGGTGTTAACAAAAATCCTCGAGTGGACACGAACCGACATCCGACACCGGAGCGCGTTAGCGGAGCCCGAAATGTTCGTCCTCTGCTCGCGTCAAGAGTCGCCGAAGCTTGTTGCGCCCCGAATACTGCGGGTGGTCGAGCCGAGGAAAGAAGGAGGACGAGATATACCGTGTTTCGGGTTCTTTTCGGTCCCGAAATACAGTAACGAACTGCCAAAAAATCAAGAGAGGGAATTCCACCGAAATTCTCAGGACTGGGAGACCCAAAATTTTCAACGATCGCGCCTCTCTGATTGTCAGCGATCGATAGACGCGAGGGAGCATCGACGAATTATCGACCATACACGATCTTTTTTTGTTGACCTTCCGCATGAATTTTCACCTCCCATTACGCGATCGTCAATACGATATTTTGACATCTCGAACGCCTAACTGGAATTTCATTCTTGGTAGTTCGATGATCTCCGCGATATTGAGATCTGTCGGGATCGAACCGAGCACGGCGGATATCCCGATCGATCTTTCATGATATTCTGAAAAATAATTCATTATCGGATAAATCTCATGAGGAGTCGTGTTACTTTTTTCCGTTGACCTATATGTAAGTTTTCGTATATTTTTTTTTCTTTCATTGATTTTTCATAATGTTTGAGAGCTTGAGGAAAGGTCAGTTTCAAGGAAATCTACAGATCGATGTTCCTGATAAGGGACTTTCACTTTTCATCAAATTTTTCTCGAATGAATTGTTCCGTAGGTCGATTATGAATGAAAGGATACAAATATACGTCTAAACTCATTTCAACAGTTTTCATAAATTTCGAAAATTGTTGACATGTATTGTGAACTTGAAATGTTGACAAATTTATCTATTACTGGATAGCATCATGCCATGTATTTCCTTCCTATTTCTACAGTATTTGGACAATTTTTCAATTAAAAACATGTTTTTAAATTGTGTGGAAAACATTAAAAAACAATATTAATGCCATCTCACGAAAATTGAGAAAATACCGAGCACCTAAAAACGAGGATGATCCGTAAATAAATATCAAAAATATATATTAAAAAATTCACCGACAGTCGTAGGCCCGTGGTCGGTGTGGAGTTTCGGCGGTCCCACAAGTTAAGCTGCATTAGGCGCGGCCAATACTTGGATGGGTGACCG